>KB671680.1:18452-68290 GCA_000349105.1 Anopheles epiroticus
TTTAAATTTTCTTTCTTGTTTTTAGAGTAAAAAAAATCGGTTATATTTGTTTAACCTGATAAAGGTTTTTATTTTTGGTTTTTGTCTAACCTAGGAGCTCGATGTATATATCCGTCATTTCGGCGAATATTCTTTTCGTTGTGAGGTATCCCCTATCGTACCTGGTATATAGCTCCTGGACCTGTGTCTTCAGGTCCTCCCGTCCGGTTGTTTTGAGGAGGTCTTCTACCTCCTTTCTTTGCTCTGCTACGTCCTGTGGTGTCGGGATAAAGGGCCCGATATAGCAGCCCTCCTCATCAAAATCTTTTAATCCGTGCGAAGTCATCTAGGCTGGTGTAGACGGTTGGTTTCTTCCTTCGGACCGGGTGTCTGTGTCGGCGTAGGGTGGCTCTAGGCTGATGGCGGTGTTTTCTTTCGGACCGGATAGTTGTGATAACTTCACTTGATCGATTGTTCGATCTTATATACCGTTTTTAGTCACCGCGTAAGTTTTTTTTTCTCGTTTCGTTAAATTCACACGCTATGTGGATACTCTTCTTATTTGTGTTGCACCTTTCTTGCACTAACAGAAAATCGCTGCACAAACCGTTCTGTTTCTAGGCGTTATCACTCATTTTTTTGTTTTTGTATTCCTTAACTCTTTTTGCACATGCAAATCACTTTGGTTACCGCACTTGATCGCTCTCTCAAAAGTTGAATTTAGCAGCACGCGTTTGTGGTTTCGAAAATCCATTGGTCGCGTGGGAACAAAAATCATTCACACATTTTTCACTTTTTACTTCACTTCTCGCACGTATGCGCGTTTTTGGTTTTTTTTTAATCTATCGATTGCGTGGGAACACTTGCTTTTCCGCACACTTTGCACTCTTATCTTTCTATCACTTCTGTCCATCGATTGCAGCTTAACGTCACGGTCGCCATGTAATAGGATCGTCGCGCACTTTACTTACTTTTATTTACGTCGGCGTAACTTTTGCTCGGTTCGCGGACGGTTTTACTTTGCGCGTCGGATTTAACAACGGTTCGAAACGTAGTTATCGTTAGAACTTTACGGAAAAAGGTCGCGGACTTGCGTTAAACGAAGTCGGCAAGCAGCTGATACGACAGCTAACAAACTCTAGGGTGGATGATCGATACTCTGTACCTTCGGTGGAACACACCGAGATAGTGGTAGAGAGTTTTCACGATGATTATAGTGAGAAACACTACGCGCACGTTCTCCGTGTGTCGCGAACTAGTGAACTAAAGTCACCGTTTCGTGTAAACTTTATTTATTACATGTTTATACTTAGTTGTTTGTCGATATTTACTGCGCTTGTTTTAGGTCACTTAAAATGTGCGGAATTTCTATTGTGCAAGTTGTTGTTTTAGGTCACTTTAGGTGTGAGGTATGTTCGATCATACGATGCTTCGAAAAGTGCTTGATTAGTGAACTTATAAAGTAGTTCATAAAGAAAGTGTTGCTTCCACTGGCTATAGCTTTAAGTTATGTCTATATTGCCTGCATCTGTTGTACGGTGTTCTGCTGTTAGCAGGAATCTGCTACAAAAGTCTTAGCGAGCATTTGCTCGCTATGATGCGCTTTAGTGGAGAAGTCTGGCCTTACCACTGTTGAGGGGACACCGAAATCTCATAAGTGGATTGAGTGAACTCCTTTCACTCCTTTATCCAATTAGGGATAAAATTCCAGATATAGAACTCTGCATGATCATGTACCTCTATAACTTGACTAACTGTGTTAATGGCTTCGTTCGAGTGTCAGCGTATTGTTCAGCGTTCACATTCTTTACTTTTTTAGCCAATGCTGGAGAACACGTTGCACCAAAGGTCATAACCTGCATGACGTAGATATCGGGGTCTCGATCTTCGCAGTCACGCCACAGGATCCGTTGTGCGTCCTAATCCTCCTGCCGAACCTTCACTTGGTGGAACATTCCCTGTATGTCCCCAACTACACAAATACCACCTTCACGGAAACGTACCAGTACTCCAAAAAGAGAGACGTTGTTCACCTTTGCAGCCGCGTTGAAAATTAAGCGCTGCTTAGGAATAGGCTTGTTCCGATTCACCACGATGAAATGCGGAAGGTAAAAGGTTCTTGGAGACCGTTTTGCTGATTCTGATGAGTTTAACTTCCGCAAATAACCTTTTTTAACGTAGTCAGCAAATGTTTGTTTTGCTCATGACAGCAGCTCTGAGTTTTCTCTCAGTTGTTTCTCCAAGCATACCAGTCGGCTCAAAGCATTGCCGAAACTGTTTGGAAAACAAAACTCGTTATGTTTCCATAGAATGTCAACCTCGTATCGCTCCTTGCATTTCTTAAGGGTTTTTTTCTCGATTATTTTATTAGCCCTCTCCTCCTCGTTAGATAGACGGGGTTCCGGTCGAAACGTAACAGGTTTCACATCATTTGATTGTCATGCAATTGTCGGTTCACACTTTTTTGTTTTTTTCTGATCACTCACTCGTTCATTTAGCGTTCTTCAATCTTCACTGTAAATTGTTCTTCATACTTTTTCACTTGTTTCTTTCAGCTCCTCTATAGATTGTTTGTACTGGCGTGGAGTTTTGCTGCTCTCATTGCTTGCTTTTGCATAAGAGCCTTCCACATTTTCCAAACGAACAGCACCAGTTGAATAGTACAGATCACTAGGATAAACCACATCTTTAAGTCATGGTGATCAGCCGAATGCTCTTTTCTGCACTTGCTCTTTACTACACTTGCCTTTTCTCTACAAGAAGAAGGCTGGCAGGATCGCCTATCACATGGCTGATCACCATGGCTGATTGGATTCTTCTAACCTCAGTAAAACACATCTGGTCAGGTTAGCAGCTTGCGCCATAGTGATTCGCACAATTCATTTATTTAATGCCCAGCACACCTGGGCATTCCTGTTTTTATTCGGTCGGCGTTTATCGACGGTTAGCAACCGATCGCCACCGGTCGATGAACTATACGGTGCTGAATCGACCGAATCGGCTATTTTGCTAACCATCACGATGCGCTGCTGGCTCCGCTGTGATGCTTTATTTTTTATGGCTACAATATTGTGTGTGAGCCTTTGTCCCTAATTCGGGAACTGTTCTTCCTTTTTTTACGTCGAGAACAGCTATTTTTAATGTACGTTTAGTTATTTCCTGATTTTCTAATTTAATGCGCGAGCTAAATAAGCTGTGGCATTCCGCGGGAATACTTCTGAAATAACACCTTTCAACCACTTTCCCTTTCGTTGTTCGTCTGCAAACGTTACGATGTCTCCCACCGCCAAAGGTAGTGCCGGGTCAATCCACTTTTCTCGTTTGGAGATTAACGGTAGGCATTCTGTGATCCTTCGTTTCCCATATTTCTGCGTAATTTCTTGGGCCTTTTCCCACATGCTTCTAGAAGCTTCGGGACTGGTTAGATCGCTGAGATTTGGTTCAGCTTCTCCGGAACATCCTAGTAAGAAATGTAAGAAGTATAAGTAAGAAGCTCGTCTTCTTCACGGTGTAAGGAAATATGAGTGAATGGGCAGTTAAATTCGTTAAAAACTCTATTTCTGTAAGAATGACCCGTAGAACCTCTTCCTTAAAACTTTCTGTCATTGGGAGTAGACTTTTAATTTCTCCCACCATTCATTCCCATGATCCCTTAAAATGTGAAACACCAGAGGGGTTGAATGACCATTTTATTCCGTCTGACGCGCATCTTTCTTCTTATTTCAACATGATATTATTTGCATCTACAAAGTTTGTGCCTTTATCACTTTATAACAATTTCACATTTCCTGGTCTGTGCTGTATATTTTTTACAACTTTTTTATAGGTTGAGCTTTAGATTATATTGTCTCAATCTTTCAAATTTTTTTTAAATTCTTCAGATGATGATTTTCTGAACAGCCTACAACCACAATGTCATCGACAAAAACGAATGCGCATTCTGGTGTTAACCCTGTCATTCCAATTGTCATCATTCGTTGAAAACTATTCGGGGAGATATTTAATCCGAAAGGTAGTCGTTTGAAATGGTAATGGCCATCTGGGCTAGAAAAGCTGTGTACTTTTTTGATGATTCTGCTAATGGTATTTGGTGGAATCCAGACATCAGATCTAGTGTGTTAAAGAATGTTGCACGTCCTAATTGATCTAGGATGGAATCTATTCTAGGTAGTGGGAATTCATCTGGTAGGAGTTTTTTGTTTAGCTGGCGAAAGTCGACCACTAATCTCCATTTTTTTCGCTTGACGATTTTTTGGGCACCAGTAGTATCGGTGAGTTGTAATGTGACACGAAGTGTTCTATTACCTCTCTGGAGCCACCATTTGTTGCCGCTAACGTAAGACCTTCGTTGCGGGTACCAGCCTCGGCGTAATGCTACCGAGCTAGCGGGTTTGCTGGTTACGGATGTGTTTAATCAAGTCCGCAGAGAGGCGAATGTTAGCCTAAATGGCCAAAGCCTCGATGATAAATAAATAAAATAAAAGTCCGCAGAATTGCGTCCGACTTGGTTTTAGGTAAGATCGAGACCGGAGAAGTACCTCCGACTCGAAATGACAATACAAATTGTAGGTTTGAATGTGTTTCCCGTTATCTCGTCTTGCATATAAGGCAGCGCCGAGTTCTTCGGTGGGTTTCATCTACTCAGCTAAATCCTTCAAACTCCAAATGGTATGTTTTGCTTGAGAGATGGATAAAGTTACAGAAATCCATTTGTTTATCAGATCTGTTGGTAATTTTGAAAAAAAAGATCGTTTAGAAGCCTTTGATCATTTAGATACACCTCTTGATTGAGCATCGTCATATTATCGACCATATTGTGTATGGTGTTTGAAAATTCTATTACTGATGATGAATTTTGGAGTGAAATCAACTTAACGAAGAGTAAGACATTCAAAAGCGGTCTGTAGATACTTTCCGGATTACCATAAAGCCGTTCTAAACGTTCTAAGGTGTTGGAATATTTGGAACGTTTTCGGCATTTAGCATGATACCGGCTTCGGCTCTCAATGCCCTTTAGGATTTTTTGGAGTTTATTCAGGGTCTCTTATTTTGAAAATCCACCTCTTTTTGTAGTTTCATTGAAAATACATATAAACTTAGGCCACACCTTATAACTGCCGTTAAACTCCGGCAATTCTGCAAATGAACTATTGGAAGATAATCCCAACGTCAATACATCTATTAGTTTGTTTAGATTTTCTGTCAATTTAGACGAGTCTGATGGACGTGTCTCTCCCCTTTCTCTTTTTTCCTCTTCTTCTTTAAGTGTGTTTTGTAAGTGCTCTATTTCGCATTCTTCTTCTTTTGGGGTGCTTTATAGTCTTGTTCGTTCTAGTTCTTCCGTTTTTAGAGTTACCTCTAATTTTTTATTTCTTCATCTTGAAATTTTGTAAGCTCTTTATTTTAATTTTCGACGTCTATTTTTTCTCGCAACAACCTTTGTGTTTGCTTAAGTGCAGTACGCATTACTTCCCTGTCTTGTATTGATACCTTGCATTTTGGACAGTAAAAGTTTTTCGATACGGAGCTTACACCAAGACATTTTAAGTGAAACCACCCGTCGCAGTCCTGGCAGGAAACGAACTTTCCCCATTCGTCGTTATTTGTACAAAGCCGACAGTGGCCGTTAAGATTTTTAACAAATTCCATCGCTTACTGGTGGTTGTTAACCCTCCTTGAAACTTTGGCGCCTTGGTGTTGATCCAAGAAATATAAAATATTTTCCAGCAAAATATCTTTATAAGTACCTTCCGATTTTGCCATCAGCAGGTATTGGGAAATTTTCAGCCACTATGTGAAATTCTTGTTGTATGATTTTCTCTTTTACAATAACCTCATTAATAGTGGTATCATGTGAAACTTTTGTTCCTTCGCCTATATTGACGATAGTGCATGTTTCTTTAGGCTTGTAATTTTGTGTTGGTTTTACTGAAATATCGACTCCAGTTTCAACCGGTAGGGTGCATGTTGTTTTTACAAGCCCTAGTTATATTTTTAATTTTTTTTTTATATATTTATTGTGTATGTTGCCTGTATTGGATCTCTTGCGATTGTTCTATTTGCGCGAGTTAAAACTTTTTCTTTCTGATTGAAGAAATAAGTCTGTTTGTTTCGGTGTTTGGAAATCAACTACTTTATTGAACGTCACCGGTGATCTATAATCGGCCCAAAATGGGCCCCAAAATCGGCCCAAAATCGGCCCCAGCAGCGATCGCCGCATCAACATAACTCGTCGTGTTGGATACAACACGACACTCCCAATGCTGATGTAGCGATTATCGGCGCTCGTTGCTAACTCGCATGATTCTCTGTTTATGTTTTGTTATTACTAAAATTTATTTATAAAGTTAAACTTTAGTATGGCCGGATGACCATTAAAAAATATTTAATACCACATCCAAATCTAAACTACCAACTCTAGCTCTAGATTGAGACTGATCTGATCTATTTCCGTAACGCTACTCCGGAGAGGGTTCCAACTGTCCGTTTTAACGATCAGTCACGTTGGAATTCCGCTGAGGTGTCGCGTTCTGGAATGATGTGGATGGTATCAACTTCTGTCTGCTGTCCGCGTGGCTGGTGTTGAGATGATCTAAGATCTTTATGGTAATACATCATCTGTCGTACCTTGCGAACAGGGCATCTGCTTCTGCCCTCAGGTCCTCGCGTCCAGTTGAGTTCAGTAACTCCTGTATTTCCTCCCCTGCTGCTCCGCTACGTCTTGTGCCGACGCGACGAAGGGCCCAACGAAATTGCACACTTCGTCAAAATCTGTGTGTAGTGTTTTACTGTGGGGTGAAGCGTAGGGTTGTGGGTTATTACGGGGTGTCTTCCGGACAGGGTTCCAAAGGGTTTCCTTCCTTCGAGCTTCGGTTCTTCCTCCGGACTGGTCGGTTTTGTAGGTTGTGATTGCGTCAACTAATAATTCACTTCATCGATGCTACGATATTATATACTAATGTTGTCTTCAATTATTATTCTGTGAGGCTTTAGCACCCCTTTCACTATTGTTTCCTTGTGCGGAACACCTTCCCTATTTCGGATATTTTTGATTTTATCGTTGTTTTGTGCTGTGATGTATTCATACAGTTTTTGCTCCATTCCATGGAATTGAAATTATCTTTCTAGGTGGACGAGCGAAATTTTCTTCTCTTTTGTTGTTTTGAAAAGCTGAAAAAACTTTTTTTTTATGTGTATAATTATGTGGGGCACATACCAAAACACATAAAAAAATATTTTTATTTTTCTTATGACCTGGAAGAGGTCCGCTTCTAGTGAGTTACAACTCCTACCTCCTACGCAACTTATCCTTTTCTGAACCCTATAGGAAATGCCTATTAATCTGCTCAAGGTTGATTTAGAATGCTGATGCATCAGCGATGTCGGATGCATTTTGAACTATTGTTGATGTGCTGCACTCGGAATGTGCTGATGTACAGACAGTGTCGGATGCGCGTTGGCCTGTTGCTCGCTGAACATCCGCTGGCAGGAATCCGCTGACTCGTTGTGGTGGCGAGCAGCCGTTGGAGACGTTGAACATCGCGTTCGGGTGTCATGTGACATGTATGGCCACATAACTCTATAATTATGATTCGGAAGATCCAGAGTAAGTTTAAAAAAAGTTTTTTACTACCCCACAGACAAATTAAGATTAACTTTAAGTTCTGATAGCATGCTGGTAACAAGTCTGATCGAGTTGCTGGTCACGTTGCAGGTTCTACATGACACGATCATGTTGATACCCGTTGGTCAGCAGAACAGTCGGTTTCGTTGAACATAACACCGCACATGGAGTAGTCGATTATGGGCTGCACCCGCTGTCGCTGGAACCTATTCAGGGAAAGGTTCCTGGTTAGAACTTGACACTGCACGTGTAACGTACCTTTGTCGATGGTAATTTTGCAACCTCACAAATTCATATATGCAAGATATGAGTCGTTTCGAGCAAATAACATAACAAAAATCTTTATTTAGTATCAACCTGCTTACTCTACACCGCAGAACTAACTAACTCGCTTCCCTTGTCGAAGAACGCTCCTGGTTCCGCAGGCGTTGACGCAGCGGTCTTCCTTCTGGTGTCTGCGCGTGGAGTCATTCGATCATCGGTCGGGCACTCAATTTGCTGCATCGACGGTTCCCACCACCTTTTGATGTCCGCGCGTCGATTTCGTCTTTTTCACCATTTGCTGCGTCCACGCTTCTCACCTCCGGTCACGTTGGTGTGCCACGTGACTCTTCTTGCCGTAACGTGCACACGAGCGTATATGAACATGCTTGGATGCACGTAGCATGAATTTACATAACTATATATTTAGTTTATTTTATTTAGAAAAAACAATTCATCTATGACTCTTTTATTATTTTGCTAAAATTTGCTGTTAGTCTAATAGTTCTAGGTAGATATCAGTTTTTTCAGCCTTTTTAAGGGCCCTAACAGCGCCAGATATATTTCTGTTGTTTTTGGATATATCTGTTTATGCTTAGCATAGCCATCGTACCTTTATAAACCTCATAAGCTTCTCTGCTCTGCGACGTCTTTTGCCGACGCGATGAAGGGCCCAATATATATAATTACCCTCTTCTTTAAAGTCTCGCAATCCGTGAGATATCATCTGCTTGTTGGTTGTTCGGGTTGGTTTATGCTGTGGGGAGAACGCGGATTGCAGTTTCTTCAGAGTAAGATTGTGGGTTGCTGCGGAATGACTGCGAGTTGCAGTATCTTCCAGATGGGGTTGTAGATGCTTTTTTTCTTTTTAGTTGCACGTGGCTGCATTTTTATGTTTATATTTAAGCTTCCTGTCGCTTAAATATGCTAACATTGCAATAATGGGCATTTTTACAAAATCAAAAAGGAAAAACTGTTTATGTACGATCCTACGGGCCCATTTCAATCAGATGAAAGTCCATTTCAAATCAGTTTAAATCCCATTTTAAATCTAAGGCCATAAATAGATACGGTTCTTTCTGTGAAATAGGTATTGAAGGAAATAAAGTTGACTGAGATAACCAGCATTAGAACGACGAATCAGCGTATGATATTGAAGTCGCTACTCGTTTTCTCAGATGTTCTAGCGAATAGTAATGCGAGATATTTGGTCCTGAGAACCTTTACGGGACTGTAAGAGAACGTTCGGTTAAAGATGACTGTTGTACAATTCCTAATCTGTGGGAGGGGGTTTAGGTGGAGGTCAGTACGTGGGTCAGCACGTTTTAAACACATTCATAATTGACGGGTTGATTATTCTTGCAAATTTTGCAGCAAGACCCGCACCACCGCTTACTTCGATGCGTCGGGCGATGGCACCTACGGCACGTATGCTGCAAGCACAGCAGTATTGTCGTTGGTGTGAATACGCCCGTGAGAACGCGTTCATCAGACGCTGCAACGCTGCATGTAGGTCTGATGTAGGTTTCGTGGTAACTTTCCTATTAATGTTTATGGATTGAATTTCAAAACGTTTGCAAAACAATTTCTAAAATTGAAATTACTGTAGTTATTAATTATTGACCCATTGAGATAATCTTAGAGCAATAATAAAAGGCTGCGGATTCTCGTTGTCAATCGGAAGAAGTATCACGAAGTACCGAACACTCGTTCACTTGTAAAGGTTAATTTTATTACTACGTTACATCGTTTATTGGAACTTCACTGTCACTTTTGCTGTGCATATTTCTTATATGTTTCATCGCCAAAACTTAGCCACACGGCCTGGCAGTCACAACGGAAATAAAAAAAAAATCGCACAAAACTTTTTGGAACCTAACGTCTTTAGATCCTCATTCGAGCGCTAGTTAGGTTTCATTGAACAACGAAGAGAACTTGTGGTGGTAATCTAGTTAAATCAAATAGTGAACTTATTAGCTGAACAAATACTTTTTTATAAACTTTACGGGATGGATGGAAAGGGTTTCGAGTTTTTAATCTATTTGAAAATAAGCAATTTGGTGAGAAAATTGTTGTCAACCTGCGATGGTTATGCTACGCATCGATAAACAGTCAGCAGTTTTGATAAACCAGGTGGTTAGTTGTTAGCAAGATCCGAAAGTGCTGATTATCAACAACGTTTAAGATACATCGAGCTTTTCAGCCTAGTTTGGCTTGTATATTTACAAGGTGACTTTCAGGCAATGCATTCGACAACGGTGCTGATCATACATATTTGACTCGGGTTCAGCGTTTAGCATTGGACTACCTCTCACCATTAGCTGGTGCGGCGCATGCTGGCATTGGAAGCGACGAAGAAGTATTCTTGGAGGTTCGCTTCACTAGGCCCGGTTCATTCGTTATACCCTTCATTTTGCTGCGTAGTTTATATTTTGCAAATATTCTTGTGATCCTTTTCCCCGAACTCATTCACGACCGTTTTATTTTCTTATAATTACATATTTATTATCTATTAGACGTTCTTTTTTCGCCTTCCATTTTCGGTTAACTTTCGCTTTATTTTGTTGTTCTTACACTTTTTTCTTATATTTAAAAAAATGTAATGATACAAAATCCTAATACTTTAACACGTTTTTACTTTCACTCGTAGAAAATGGTTTTCCAACTAGCTTTCCTTCTAATCTAACTGAATAACACAGCATCAATTCGATTATCTCCTTTAAAAATCACATTATCTGCTTTTAGGTATTAACTCATTATTCATGTAGAACTGTATGCAGTTTACAGAAAAATGAATGAAACATATTAAATGATGCCATCCCACAAATTTTTCAAAACTATCAAGAAGTATCAAGCGAAAAAGCGAAAGGAAGCGATAGATCCTTTCATGATGACGATAGATCCTTTTTAGTTTTTCCCATTTATAATTTCTTCCTGGTGAATTCCCAACGTTAACTAGCAGCACAGTTTAGTTTGATCAAATTGTACCTTGAAATGAACTACATATTAGAATGACCCGATGCATGGCATCATCATCAATAAGCCAGTAAAGGAGAATCGCATCTCCTTCAAGACGTATGTGATGAAAAAAGGCTTCTAGTGTGTGCTAAAAATAAAACCTAATACAGTGATTATAAACCCTAACCGTGGGAATTTACGTTACATAAAAAATAAAAACCTCACTGAAAAGAAATAGGAACTATGCGTCAGAGTTAGGAATCACTAACCAAACGAAAAGTTATACCTAGGTTTTAAGCACAATTAACCAGTTAAGGATTACCAATTATGTTACGGCCAACTTGGGCGGCAATCGGCAGAAACAATCTAAATACATCAAAGAAAATTGTTATAAATAAACTTGCTTGTGCAAATAAACCTCCAAACATCAATGCTGCGTATTTTATTATATTTCGAATCTGTGAGAGAAGTTTTATTACGATTCTAGATTTAGAGTTTAAACGCCTTTTCTTTGATTCGTTTGGCAACACCTATTTGAAAAACTTTTTACCATTCCATCAACTATGCTGCGTGTATTAGATAGAAAAATAAATAAACTAATTCTTAGGCTACATAAACCCGAGGCGCGAACGCTACGTTGGCCTAAACCCATCGAGAGCGCCCAACAGTGCTTGCAGCTCGTGAGGATCCAGCGTGTGACGACGGGTACGCTTCACCAGCAATCCGCCGGACACCGGTGTGGCGGCCGCGAACGTACTGTACGTGTAGTGTTTCGCCTTGATCGTGTTGATCACCTGCAGCACCAGCTTGATTAGAAAAACGGCGAACGTGAGAAAGGAGATGGTAAGTAGCGCCCCCTCCGCCGATGGAAAATCCATCGCCTCCGTATCGGCATGCGGTTCCATCCAACCACGCCTGACCCGGCGCTTTCCTCCGGTCTGTGGTGGATCACCTCGCCATAGGGCGGAAATGCGTCGCTCTGGAAAGAGAGGAAAAAATCAGGAGCTAGCAGAGCATGTTTAGTTCCGACTGCAATGAGTTGATTCTTCTTCTTCTTCTTAGGTGGCACAACAACCCGTGTGGGGTCAAGACCTAACCAGAACACCATTGTGCTTTGGTTCTTTTTCTAACTGAGTGTATCCATCCATATCAAGATAATTAATCCTGTGTATGGGGGGGGGGGGTTGTGATTTTGTTTAACCATAGCAGGATAGTCAATGAGTCAAATAGAACTAAATCCGGTGTCGCATATGCGAGCTATGTCCCCGATGGCTGATTAGGCTGCCCTTTGCATTTACACACTGCCCTTTGCATTTATACAAAGGAAGATTTGCAGGTTGAATTCGAACATTCCAGAAACAGTTTAAATGTAGGTCCGCAGCCGTCGTAAGCTATGCAACCAAGCAACTCATTGCAGTCGGAGCAGTCCATTCCCACAGAGCAAAACTTTACCGATGGTGCTCAGAAGCTGATCGCGCATTCCGGCTAGCGTTCGAATCTTGTCACCGATCGTGTGTGCCGTCCGCTGTACGAAGCTGGCCTGCATACGACGCAGAAACTCGAGAAATCCTCCCAGCCCCATCGGTGCAGCTGGTCGCACGTGAAGCTTCTTCGGTGGCTCCGGCTGCTCGTCTATGCCCTGCCCCTCTTCCGTCTCATACGGCTCTTCCTCCTCCACGTACTCTTCTTCCGCACTGTCCGGTGGTTTTCCTTCTGTCTGCGCTAGTGGCAATCGTTCGTCGTAATCATCAAAATCGTCAAAGTGATGCTCCACTCCCGGTGAGGCGGCTGCATGAATAATGGCTTTCGGTGCCCCAGTATCCGTCACCGACTCGATCGATTCTTCCTCGTACCGATTGCCGAACGGGAGCAGCTCCGTCTGGACGATGGGGTATTGCTCATCGTTTTCCTCCTGGTCGCTCTCATTGTCATTCAACTCCTCCACCTTGTTGGACACGTTCACCAGAGTAACGGGCGTGTGCTGCGCATACACATGCTGTCTGGTCGTTGTAGTTATCCAGGCCGGAACCGGATGGGACACACGCTTACCCTGACCATCGTAGTCAAGCAGATCACTTACGGGTCGATGCCACTGCATGGATGAGGAGGAGACAGTACCACCACCGGACGAAGACCAGCGGCCACCTAACCGCTCCCGGTCGTCCGATAGATGAGACAGCAGCAGGTGGGAGTGGGCCAATACGTGACCGTTGATTGTGGCGGGTTTGATCGTGGTGCTGATTGTGGACGTTACCGCAGGGGAGGATGGTTTGAGCTGCTGTATCTCGACCCATTCGCCGCGGGACACTCGGCACAGCAGCAAACACACCAGCAAAAGGTACAGCGCATGCATCGCGCTGGACGGCTCCATGTCGCAAACACTGCAGCAGCACTGGTCGAGTCAGGTTTCTTGCTGCAACTGCAGCCTCCGTGTGGCGAATCATTTGAGATGTGGTCTCGAGGTGCATCGAGACCGTGGCAGCCATGTGCATCGGGAGGAGAAGGCACGCGAAGCGTAACCGTAAATGTCACCGGTGCGTGGGAGGAGAAAGCATTAGAAGTCGTAATTAGTAGAGAGTGCCCTCGTATGCTGCACACGTCACGCATTCTGAGTGTGCTAAACGCTAAGACTGCAAGGCGAGTAATACGGCACCCCACTTTCTGTCCATAATATAACGTAGGCTTGGAACGGGTACAGTGCTTTTGCAATCCATAAGAGACCTAAACCGCCTGTTGCTCCACCATCACAGAATCTCGGCATATAATAAATCGCTATGAGCAAGAAAACAAAATCTTGGATCCGTGTTGTCAAAGAAAAGGTTTAGTCAGTCGCAATCCTAGATAATTTTCTAAATAATTCTTTCGATACTATCGTTCAATTTTATCAACCATGTAAAGGGTTGTTGTCAACTACAGAGGATCTTGGACAGGGGTGGGCAAATGGCAAAATGTTAGTATGCTGCTGCACTGGTTATACATATACATATTATTTTCATAAAATTAAAAATGCATTCTCTATTGCTGTCTAACATTGTGCACGATTTCATTACTTTTCAGAAGTTGCAGATGGAGATTGATTAATTAATAAGAGCAACCGTACAATAGACAACTACAAAGCAAGAACTATACTTTTTTTCTTTTTGTATTAACACAAAAACTGTGCTCTTAACAGTAGCCACGGAACACATTTAGCTGCCTACCTCTATAGATTCTGCATTTTGGTATGATCGTAAGGCTTCACTGCTGCTTGACATACACAAGAGTTACATAAAAAACATTTTTATCAAGTGTATATTGTGTACAAATAATTTGATGTTTGCTAGTCATGTTTGTAAGGTAACAAATAAAAGCATAATAGATAATTCAAAAATAAAAAAAAATAAATATTAAGTTCATAAAAAAAATTATATGATGCGTTTTTCCTGATACGATACATATTAAATTTTTCCATTAAAAATGAACATAAACGCGGTTCCTTTTTTAAGTCCAATACAAAATGTTTGATCGATTTGGATGTTATACAGGATAAATTGTAAATTTATAAATAAAAAAAATGAAGATTTGAGAACAAGAATATTTTTTTTATTCGATAGTAACGGTCAGGCCGTATTGCTAGAAAGAAAGAAGAATATAAAATAGGGTTCCCGTGCTAAACAATTGGATTCAATACACACAGGCGCAAAAGGAAGATCGAATTCAACACGGTATAGGCCAAAACCCATTTCCGGACAAAATATATTCCCTACCCTTGGGAGAACCAGATACATACAAAAAATCAAAGATATCTCATGTCGATAATTTCTGTTTTCTGATTTAACATAAGTGTTCTATAGAAAGATTATTTTTCTTGATATTTTTTTAAATCAAATTGAACAATTACAATAAAAAGGTAAAGATAAAGGTAAAAATGCAAAACAAACCTTGTAAGGAAACGATTGACATGAAGGATAAACATGGTATAATTTGTCCAACTTACCTTAAGGCATTATTTTGTATATGTTCGTAGTTTTCCAAGATATACAAGATAGGATTTTCTACCTCAACCCAGTAATAGATTTTGTAGAAATTTTTCAAAAGCAATGAAAACTTAAACTGCCAAAACTTCCGGCTTAAAACAAACTGTTGGCAAGCATTCCACTTGTTTTTGAAAAGCAATATCAGCTAAAAAGTGTAAATCAAACCCCGTTTGAATGTTCTCATAGTTCGGATCGTTATAGTAACCGCCCTAGACTTTGTCGACCCCTGTATTACATCGAGCCATCACCTACCACCAAACAGATCACTAGATCTTCTGATCAACGCAACAGAGGTAGCAGCGGACCGTAAAACCGACTCCAGTTAACGGGTAATTGTGCAGAAAAGTTGAGAAACATTTGTGTACGTTCGTTGCATTCGTTGCGTTGCATGTGTTTGAACGGGCCGTACTTTCCAAACCTATTTTCTATGCGACCGATGCCGTTGGTTTTCCAACTAGTCTCTTTCCTTGTTGTGTTTCGTTCATCAGTTTTATTTAGTACCTGATATATTTATGCTAAATTTTTCATTTCGCTGTTTCGTAGTTTGTTTTTGTTTGCTGTTTTTTGTATTATTTTTCATCTCTATGCTACTTGTTTTCTTTGCACGTGTTTATGTGTGTGTATGATTGTATGTGACTCGCATATTAGATTTTCATGCTTCTGTTTCTTCTCGTTTATTATATCTTGGGATCAGATGAATGATAAAACATTGATTATATCGCTAAAAACTTGTCTTGCTATAACTTCCTGTCTCTTTTTACTACCCGCTATGCTATCCATGGATGTTCTGCGTGTTTTTCAGTGTTTGTGAATGTGTACTTCCATATGTATACGTCTCTATACTTGTGTGTATTAATATGAGACTGCTAAATTGCATATTCCGCTTTCTCATTTTGTATCTTTTTTTTTACTATTAACTGTTTTGCTCGATTTCTCCAAGATTTCTTCTGTTTCAGTATTGTTAGACTATGTATCTTCTTCCTGTACCGGATGCCTTTCCTACACCGGCCTTTTTCCTATTGCTGCCATATTTCCACGCTTTATTGTTTGTCTGTATCTTTCATGTGAATAAACATACATTATTTTTATTAAAGAGTTGCAACAAATTGCTCTTTCTGAATGATTACTTTCTTTTCCTTCGTAATAATATATTGCGCCGATATTTTTCCCTAGTGTGTGTATACGTACGTGTTTGAATTTCGAGAAAGAAAAACCATTAGGTGGTCGATAGTGCAACGTCCCGCATTGGTGAGGATATTTTAAATAAATTATCCTCAAAATTGCCGTTCGTCGTTCTTCGCAGCACCATTGGCTTTTTTCGTTCACTTTTTTTCTGGGGAAAACTGCTACTTTGATTTTGATAGTTTTATAAAAATGAATTGCGTTTTTATAGTTTGAAAAAGAAGTTTGTAATTTGTTTAAATGAAAGGTGCGATTAAGCTTTTGATGTTATTCTCTAGAGAATACAATTGCTATTAAAAATTTCAGCTTCGCTTGCCATAACCCTCTCTCTTTCTCTTTCTCTCTCTTCTATTTTTGTGTTTGCAATCGCATGTGCAATAGGCATCACCCCGCGAAATAGCAGGCGGTTAGAATTATTCAAAACCTGGAAGCTGCGAGATGTTGTAATGTCACCGTTTTACGACTTCTGACGAGTTAAATTATCCCTTAGAGCGGGATAATGACAGAGAGTGAGTGACATCATCACCATCATCACACTGCCCTTTCCTCATCTAGCAGGATAAGGTTAAGGATAGAGTTGAATACATTTTACCCAATATTGCCCCTTAAACGAAAGGAAAGAAATAGACAAAAGGGAGAAGAGAGAGGGTCTTATTGGGTACTGATGTGTTTACACAATGCTCTTAAAACTTATCAATCAATTAGCGTATCAATTAAAGTTACACATTGTATATATATATATATGAATATATGTTGTAATAGAGAAAATTGGATGTAAACAGTACCTAAAATGATAATTAAATCAAATTTGGCGTCAAAAGCATTGCCTGTCTTGAGCTCTTGGGGTTGCGCTTGGGAAATGGGGACGAACTGTTTGAAAGATGTTGCATAAAGGAAGAGCAAGGGAGAGAATAAACGAGTTAAACTTGTTCGAGTTTTCATGGAAGCACTAATAGGTTTCGTTTTCGATTTGTTTTCCTCCTTTATTGTATTAACACAATCTAAGTTAATTTTAGCTGTATATCAATGTGGTTTTCTCTCCTCACATTACAGCAATGCTTGCTTTACGGCTTGATAGTAGGGGAGGGAATTAAAGAGTGGTGAGGATGGGTGTATAAATTCCCTAACGCTTTCCACTCTTTTTTTGCGACGTTTAACTCTTGCACTAAATGAATTCGATTTCATTTTTAATTTTAATGGTGGTTATATTGCATTTTTGTTTTGTTTGCAAATATAAGTTTTGATAAAAAAAATTAAAGCAATTTAACAAAAAATACATTTGAATGTATAATAGGGTTGACATGTGATGACGTATCTTAAAAAATATTAAAATATAAATCTCGATTGAAATACATTAAGAAGGAAATTCAAGAAAGAATTCAAAAAACAAACACACACACACAAATTAACACAGCACGTGGCAATCTTACCTATGTTTATCAGGAGGTTCGTACGTGTGTGTGCATGCGTGTGTGTAAGTTTGTATATGGTAAATGATAAAAAGATACAACTAATGCTTTCTTATAGCCGCCCAAAAAATGTTCGTTCGTTTTTTGCTAGCCATCAATAGTTAAAAGGTATTGTAAAATGTTTAGTCAAAACATGGGACAATATAAAATAATGCTTTTTCTTCTTCTCTTCTATTCCGTGGTCGGGAAATGCTCGCCCATATAAAATTCAATTATTGCCGTAATGTTAATGTTTGCCGTGTAGCCTTACATCGAATGTAAAAAAATGGTGTAAAAAAGCATAAGATGCAATAACTCTGTGGATGTTTAGAGCCCTATAGCATGTATAGCAAAGAGCACGCTTCACTTCCAGCAGCTGCCGAGACGCGTTTGTTGCCTAATTTTGCAATCATATATCTTCTCTGGATCTACATGCTGCATTGATGTGATGAGAAGTCTGCCTTTTCCATTAGCTGTGTGGCAGATATTCCGATCACCACTAGAGGCGGAGAAGTGTCCACGTCCGCTTAGAGATCGGTATCGTACCAGGCAGCTACCTGGTTGTTGTCCTGTGGTGGCGATGGCATCACATCCAGATGGTCGAACGTCAGTTCGCTCGCGTCCATTTCGCCAACGTCCATGTCCATACCGTACGGTGAGGTCGGTTGGCCAGACGAGGACATACCGCTGGCACCGCCGCCCATTACCACCGAGCCTGGGCCACCACCGGACTGTTGCTGCTGTTGCTGCTGACCGCCCATACCACCGTTGCCAGCGGGCCCTCCATTGCTCACACTAGTGCCACCACCGCCACCGATCTCCAGACCTTGCATTGAGTCTATTGGAAGAGTGTCGTATCCTAAGGGAGAAAACAGTAGAGTAATATAGTAAATTATTGTTTGATAAATGCCAAAACAAAATGTTTCCACAAAATGAGCAAAATAATTAAATAAATTATCAATAAATAAAAGTCTCTAAAAATTAAATATACAGCGAAATCTGGATAACAGAGAACTTAAGGGGCCGGAAAACCATTCTCACTTACTGGGGCTTATCAATCAAAAGTCTGTGGACTTTATAGAAAAAGCTCAATTTATATTTTTGCATGCTTTTTTTAGTATTTGATAATATTACGAAAAGTTTTATGTTCTGTTTTCATCTAATCTGAAATCACAGTAAGTAAGTAACCAAGTAAGTAAGTAAGTAAGTAAGTAAGTAAGTAAGTAAGTAAGTAAGTAAGTGAGTAAGTAAGTAAGTAAGTATCGATTTAAAAAATTATTTTAATCGTTTAAAATACCCACGACAATCATATGGAATTTTCAACACTTATGAATTTCTTTTGATTTATTTGGTTCATCGATCGATAACATTCAATCATTGGTACCAACATTTAGGACTCCTGATGTAAAAATAAAAAAAAAACTTCTTTACCTGAAGTAAAAAGAACAAGTCTTGTCTTTAAAAAGCACATAGTTTTTAGTTGTAATGGACTAATGTTTGGTAGTAAACATGTTTTTCATGTTACCACTATTCAAATATTCCTCACACTTCGTCCTTGAACCTGACAGGACAGGGGAATAACTCCCATCCGGCCCTATCTCCCATAGCGTTGAAAAAATGATTACCTATTTGGTATAATAAGTCTCGTAAAGCATAACAGGTCGGTTTAGTCACGAAATGGGGTTATGTTTATTGAGATCTCATTAAAATTCTTCTGTTTTTAATTATAACCCACAGTGTCTCTCATATCCAGCATGCGTAGTACTTAAGTTTAAACTACCAATATAAATACAACTAAATACTAATACTAAATACGCTGTTGACAAAAACTATAAAAAATTAACATAAAATATTATTATTTTGAGATGATGTTAATAACACCATATAGCAAAACAAATCTTAAAGATAACATAATAATATACAATAGAATAAAAAAGGAACAAAGAAGCACAATACAATTTACAAGGACAAAGGACCAAATAATATTTGATTAACTATTCGATCATAAACTCAGTTCAGAAATACTCCAACCGATATCAGCACTGCTTACGAAACAAATGAAACTTAAATCAAAGCTCAAAAAGCCACAAACTTTTATCACACAACGAACCGAACAAAACCAAAGCTTTGGAGCAAAACAAGAGAGTCCATTCAGCAACATGATAGTTGCAGTGGTTTTAATTACCCTAGGGCGGACGTATTTTTTTACTCCGTTGAGACGGCCAGGCCGTATTGCTCTAGGGCGGATGTATATTGTGATCACAAATGGAAGAAGAAGAAGAGCTGTTATGTGGTGGGTGTGTGTTGATTCAGCCGACGATTATTTCGATCCAAAGCAGTTGATACAGCTGTTCCGACGTAGTGCAACGTTCGCCGTGTATTATTTTCTTTATAAACTCAATAGATTCCGCAGATGGTTGATGTTAAGGAAAAAAGGGTTGGCAGGTTTTGTGATAGGAAAAATTTAAGGTGTGGCTGTCCCCAACCAGACCAGGAGCGAAGTAAAATATTGCTCATCGTAAATATGTGCCATTTCAATTCATCATTATTAGCAAAATTCATTTCTTTGCTTGGGTGGAAAAGGTCCTGTCAATACCTCTCTAGTAATTGCCTTAAGGATAAACATCTTTCCTTTTTTGACTTTTTGCCTATTATCCGTTCCTTTCTATATTGGTTTCTCCTAAATTATTCCTGTTTCTTTTATTTTCTTCATTCATAACACTGATGTGGTTGTATAGTGTAGTAATAGGTAGCACAAAGCTACTATACATCATAAATATTGCTAGTGTATAAGAGATGATAGTTATTGTTACAAATTATATTTAGTGAGGGTTTGAAAATAAATTCTACTCCCTATCCTTTGCGCTTCCCCTTCGCTACTAGTTTGTGTAACTTAAATAGACTAAAAACCTAAACCTTAAAAATTAATAAAAAGGAGACATAAGTCAAGAAAATCTCAGGTATACAATTACACACACCATATAGAGAAATAAATGTTCTTTTATGCTGCACCGCCTTGCTAGTTTGTAAGACATACTAAACTTTTTATAGCAAAACGTATATCAGCGAAAGTTTTTTTTTGTTCTTGTTGGTTGATGTTGTCCGCGCGAAGCAGAAATGCGAGAAAGGCGCGGGGGTGTTGTATATAGTTTACAGATAAATTGTCTGTTTTTCTTATTATCCTACAATATCTAGGTTTTTTTTCCTACGATTGCTATGTCTTTAGGGATTGGGATGGAGACAAGATGAGGACGAGATGAACATAAAGAAAAAAGGATGCAAAAGGGAGGGAAAGAGCGAATTTCATAACTGGAAAAGGGAGAATGTAGATGAGTTCAGATAAACGGCCTTTTGTAGTGCAGTAACTCACGTTTTCCCATAAAATCGCTCAGCCGACGTCGACGTGGACCGGCGGAGCAGGTATATTAGAAAAAGAGTGTGTTAAATAGTGCTCAACTAGTTGGTTGGTTACACCTGTATGGGAGTATTAGGTGCGTGTAGTGTTGTTTACGCTTAATTTGTGGGATAGGTTCGTGTTTTCGTGATTTTCTTTATAGTTTGTTCGCTGTTTACTTGGGGGCTCTTTTTAGTGATGATATATGTTAGGCTGGTTTAGCTAAAAAGATTAAAAGAGAGAAAGAGAGAGAGAGAAGATATCACAAATAGAAAGGAGCAGGAAAGATAGCCGGACGCGTCAGGCAAAATAATTCGTGCCCGATGGAGTTACTTTATTCCTCAACATATTTATTAGTACATGATTTGTGTGCAGGGGAGTGGGCGCTCACGTCGATAGTGCGTGGAATTTTTCCATTAAGTGATGCATCACATACTGGATTCAGTTAACAAAATTACGAGTTTCATAATTGAAATGGAGCTATGTTCATAACAT
This sequence comes from Anopheles epiroticus, assembly GCA_000349105.1. Taxonomy (NCBI): domain Eukaryota; kingdom Metazoa; phylum Arthropoda; class Insecta; order Diptera; family Culicidae; genus Anopheles; species Anopheles epiroticus. The sequence continues at coordinate 39,810 of KB671680.1, forward strand.
CTACGGAAATATTTCAGCGAGATAAAGGATAACCCACTGGTCATTTAGCTATAATATTGCATAAAAATTGTTTTAGCGTCGTATCTCATACAATTTTTTACAGTATTCAATTAGGAAGGACACTCCTGACACTTATTGGTTTTAATACTGCCAATTTCCTTAGATCATAAGCTAAATACTTGCGCACATAGATAAGTATTTTTTTATTTTTCTTTATGCCTGATAGTCCAATGAAATTGTAAAAGAGGGCTGCTGACCACTGGATAAATCCTTTATTTAAACAGTCAAAACCAGTTGGGTGTAGAAAGGAATTCATTATATACATTCAAATAAATTGAAATATTTATAGACACAAACATTTTAATATACAATATTTATAATACAAAAGGCATTACAATTGTACACGATGTAGTTGACTTAAAACAGTGAAGAGTAGAAAACGGTCGTGCTATGTTACTTATATTTACACCAAATAAAGGCAAATAGATTATAAAGCTTCCAATGGTTAGTATTGAGGCTTCCAATGGTTAGTATTTTACTATCTCCCACCGCAACCATAAAAGAGCTGGATGTCAAAACATTTGATAGTAAAATATTATTAGATTACACCCTACAACAAGCTAGCAGAGAAGGATACAAAACTATTTATTATGGTTCCGTTGGCGTATTTTCAACCATCAATGCTAGCAGATTAGTAATAACGCAATAATGTGATTCTTCCAGTGGGTTCTGCTACACGCTAAACCTAAGAAAGTATAACCAAGATGGAAAGTGTGGTTTGTATAGTACGTACCTTGCTGGAATGCACGACCACCATGCGAACTGTGTACGCTCGCGGGCCCTTGTCCGTATAGACCCTCGTACGCCTGCTCAGGGGACAGGATGTCCTGTTACAGTGAACCGACACAGTTCATTACACGCATTATACCATTACAACCGCGTGAAGGTTTGATTGCGTAAACGGGGGGTATGAGGATTTTGGGGGGATGGGCAAGACACAGTACAACATTGCACAGCAAAGTACATACCCAATAACCGAAAACGCACGCGAACGAGACGGTCATCGGGAACATAACGTGGTGACAACGCAGCGACGATGCATTAAAACGTATATGTTGGATGTGGGGTAATAATTTGTGCACATTAACAGAGCGTGTCGATTTTGAAGTTTGCGCCAATTGTTGTGTCAAGGGAGCCAGGATGATGGATTTCGATTTCGTTGTACCGCAGCAGCAGCCAATCAGCGTGTGTGTTTTGTGTTGTTCATGGATCGATATACATGTGTTTCCCGCACCGCACCGCATTCCACGATTTAGACGATAGGTTTGTTTTAAATTATGAAGGTGTATGGTGAGGTGAAAATAAATTAAATGTGCACGTATATGAACGTAGGTGTGTATGGTGCGGGCGCAAAATAACAAAATAAAACAACAAAAACCCCACACAGTTTCCGAGCGGTAGGAAATACATGAAATAAAAGTGAAAGAAAAAAAGAAAACAAAAGTATGTAAAAAAATATTAATGAAAAAACATCATGATGTAAATATGCGTTTTAAAAGCACCAACAAGAAAAAAAAATAGTTTATGAAAAATTACGAACACAACGTTACACCACAGAAGAGCAAACACAAACAAAGTGAATGAGAAGGAGAGGGAGAAAGAGAGAAAGAGAGAGAAGTAAAAAAAGTTGAAGAGAAAAAAGAAAGAGATGTAACGAATAGGTAAAATTATTCCAGATTCAAACCATTATGTCGGATAGGGCACGGAACGCAACATTTTGGAGAGATTGCGATAAAATGGACTTTCGAGACAGGCAATGGTACAAGTGAAATAAAAATATTCCAAAGTTACAGATAAAACATCAACATTGTATGTTAACTACTAGTAGCTGAAGAACTAAAAAACATTTATAAAACAGTAAATTTTGCAAATGAAATAGAAAAAAAACAACGACTGTTTTCGAAAGTCCTTTCACGGGGCATTTTAGGTTTGCTTTGCCATTTACTCCTGATGCAATAGTATACTTTCGAATAGTTTCAGTAGCACCGTAGCACCACTTCAGGTAGAAAAAACGAAAAGAGAAATAATATGAAAATCGCTTATGTAAACTAGACAGAGCGTTTTTATGTATTTTTTTTGCGAAAAACATCCTTTTGTACAGTACACCCTTCATTAGGAGTACAGACATTACCTTGTAGTTGCACAGTCACCGTTGGTTGCTTGTGGTAATATGTTTGTTTGTCCTATAGAAAATAGTCTAACATGTTTGAACATTTACAAAATTGCTCTAAATACAGTGGGGTTAACTATTGGAACGAACTCGCTAGATAAGGAGCAGGCACTCGGTAGTAAAGAAAGACTAAGACATATTGCGAATAAAGGCGTTGAGTGCAAAGATAAAAGAGACACACACACAAACGGTGGGAAAAAGAAAAAACGCACATTTGCAAACGGAACACAAGCACGCCCCAAAATGCGGCACACACGAAAACGTGAGGAAGGAGAAATTGCTAGAATGCTGTGTTTTTGCGATTCGTATATGTTCTTGCTGGGGGTCTCGACGCCAACGGGAGATGATAAAGAGTACTGACCTGCAGGTCCGGTCCGATGCCGAGCTCGCCATTGTTCCACATGCTGTCGTCGCGGAATACGGGCAGGGTGGTCAGTTCGCTGGAGAAGCGCTTCTTGTAATCCATCGATTTGTCCTCACTCATCTTGAACAGTACGGCGGCAGCGTACGTGGCGACACCCTCGTTTGCCGAGTTGAGCAGCTCGGTTAACGGCGCAGTTGCTCCCTCGGCTTCGATCATCTCCGCTACCTCCTTGTCAACGGCCAGCTCGCAAAGCACGCCAGCAGCAACACGCTAAAATAGTTTAAAAAAAGAGAGACATGTGACAGCTAAATTCCTTTTTCTGTGTCTATTGTTTTGAGAAACCCTGAACCAAAAATCAACTAAGTAAGATAGACAACAAGTGGTAGCCGGTAACTGGGCGGTCTATAGAGTCCTTAGGATCACTAACGCTAGTTTAATGGGGTTACCATCCAGAAGCCACGCCTCTCATCGTCTAGCTTCGATTGAGGGGAAACTCTATGTCTTCGGTTCTGCGCAGACTCAGACCAGCACATTTTGTGGAGGTAAAAATGATAATGTCCCCCCTGTCCGGTGCTGGAAAGAAATTCTCCATTTTCTTCCAGACATTGCGCAATACGTATCATCACTTTCCCTCCAAAAATACACCGTGGTATTGATGTTTGCTATCTCCCTCCATTGATTTGGGAGTTTCTATTGCCGACCAAAGAACATCCCCATGCACTCTTGCGCATAGCAAAAGACACGAACCTGAATGTTTTCGATGTCGTTGTAGAATAGCAGCTGTACGAAGATCGGAATAACGTTCTGCGAGCGGATCACCTGCCGATTGTACTCCTCCTTTGCTAGAATGTGCAGCGCACCGACCGTTCCCTCGACGATCTCCTCCATACGTACACCGTCAGCGTACGCGCCCGGCGGCTGCGACCCGTTCGTGGCAACCGACGAACGTTGCTGGTGGAAGGAAAAAAATACATTAATATTCATCCCCGTTTACTTCCCTGTCTTCCACCGCTCACTCTTTGTCTCTCTCTCTTACCCGTTGAGTATCCTGGAACGCCTTGAAGAGCAGCCGTACGAGTAGATGAATCGCTCCGTGCTCACGCAACGGTGCCGCATTGGCCGGGCAGAGGGCCAGATTGCGAATCAGCCCAATTACCGCCTTAATAAGCGGCCAGCGGGACGGTGGATTGAGCAGCTTCACGATCACCGGTAGCCCGTACCCATTGCGCACAACGTTCTGTGCCGATTCGGACTCCGGATGGCGCGACGTCAGATGGCGCAGGGCACAAACGGCCGGCTCAGTAATCTCCTCCCGATCCCCAGCGTTGATGATCGTACCAACGAGCGCCTCGACACCTCCCACTTGGCACACAGTTACCTTATTGCGCTGGTTGTTACACGTCAGGTTGGACAGAATGCCAGCGGCACACGTGACCACATTAACGTCGGACGACCCGAGCACGGTTACCAGCCCGGACAGCAACGTCTCGAGCCCGTCGACCTTAGTGGCCGCATCGGACAGATTGCGCAGCGTCCAGAGACAGTTCTGGACGAGCCGCTGGGACGGATTGCCCAAATGCATCGCCAGTGCCTGCATGCCGCCTGCCTCCACAATCGCTGGCTTGTTGCTGGAGCAGACTGACAGTACCTTCAGCACGCGCGACGTCGTCCACAGCAACTTCTCGTAGTCGTAGGAGCGCATAATGCGCACCAACTCGCTCGGACCGGTCGAGGCGAGAATGATCAGCTTGCTCTCCTGGTTACCATACGCCAGTATCTGCAGACAATCCGTCACGATGGCAAGAAATTTGACGTTGTTGCGCTGAAGCAGGGCGACCATCTTCTGCAGGCCGCCGGCCAGCCGGACCGCCATCTTACTGCCGTCCTGGTGTAGCAGCAGATTGTGCAGCGTGGTGATCGCGTAGAACAACACCGACTCGACCGGTGAAGACAGTAGTTTCACCAGTGCCGGGATACCGCCCGACTTAAAGATCGCGAGCAGACCCTGCCGATGGTGCGACAAGTTGTGCAGCGTACCGACCGCACCCTTGGTCGTCTCGAGGTCGTTCGAGTTGGAGAGCGCACGGACGAGGGCGGCCACCATCTGCGGGCTGTTCATGATCGCGTGCCGGGACGCTTCCTTCTTGGACAGCTGGTGCACCATCATGGCGGCCTGCGACACCACCACCTGGTCCTCATCGTTCAACAGCTTGATCAGTTCGGGTATGGCCCGGGTTGCCAGATCGGCATCGTCTTGATAGTTGATCAGATTGACCACCGCGTGCTTCAGCATCTGCGACGGCTCGGCCAGTCGCTGGACCGCGGTCGGCTGCTGCGGGTCGAACTGTGTCGACGGGATCTCGATGCCCTCTTCGAGCGTCTCCGGGAACATCGCAGCCCGGACGCGCTGCGAGCGCGTTTGGCTCAGCTGCTGGTTCATGTCGTCCACCTGGTCCTGGGTGAAGTTCTGCGAGAAACCCTGATCCATGTCAAACATCAGCGGATCGTCCTCCATATCGTCGTCTTTGCCGCTCAGCGACGGCACCTGGGTAACGGCGCCGGAATGGATGCCCGAGTCACCGAGGTACGAGTTTTGCTGCCACATCAGTGTTTGCTCCTTTGCCGAGGGCATAGGCATATCCGACGGGTTGTAAGGATTATGAGACACTAAAATAGCAAATGAAATAGAAAGATAGAGGGAGAGAGAGAGAGAAAGGGAGAATGAGAACCTTGTTGGTATAATGTTTCGATATTACATACGACAAAAATTTGGGAATGGGTAAAATTAGACACTTTTGCTTAACACAACGATGTGAACCGCTGGAGCGGCTACTTCGAGATGAAAGATATTCAAATGAAATGCAATTCTGGGTTGAAGATTTTAACATATCGAAGGTCACACAAGTGGTTCCACAGCACGAGGTATCTTAGAAGACGGTAGGAGTAATTCACCTTTCGTCTCGTTCACTTTTTTAAGCTGTGGATAGTCTTGGGAATTGATTTAAAGATGTGCATTAATCATTGCCTGATTAAGCGCACCAGCTTCATGTTCGGCTAGCACTGCAACGTTCCATATGTTAAAACAATAAGTTCTCACACGTATAGAAACCTCTCCCTTGATCGCGTGATTCACAAAAACACATTTAATTGCATGAACGGTTTACGAACTTCGACTTATTAGTTAGATCCAATTGCCTCAACTTTTTTACCTCTAGCGACGTACATATTATCCGTTAAATAAGGGATCTGTTCCCTGCGCTACAGCGTATCAAGAACTTCGTATGAAGGGAAACATTCTTAGAAAAAAGAAACACTTCAGCCTCCGCAAAGAAACCTTAAGTAAAGCAATCGCGAATTATCCACATTTAACCACACCATTTCGCCCAGCTTATTATCCGATTATCTTCAACATCAAGCAATCGAAGACCGGTATGGGTGGATGCTGGAGAGACAAAAGAAAGCGATAACGAAATCCCCAACAAAAGAAGCTCGCTTAGGGGATGATGATGCTTCCGGCAGGGATAAATGTGCGCTAGGAGAGAAGCGAAAAGAAAAAAAGATGTTTCAGATAGCTAATATGTTGACTTTTCTTTTGTTTGAGCTGTAAGATATCTAAGCAACAAAAACTCCCCACCGGTAGATAATCAAAAATGGTGCGCCGGTTCGGAATTACAGGGCGAAGAAAAATCAACCCGATTAGGGACAGTGACCGAAAAACTAAACTCGCTTCACAAAAAGCGAAGCGCAAACAAAATCGTCGTTTAAATCTCTCCTTGAGCCAACCAAACCCCCATTTTGTCTTGATGTATGGTCCTGTGAATTTTTGCCAAAAAAAACAAACGATGCAAGAGAGCACTTGACTCCTCTAGTAGAATGCTCGCTCCTCTAGTAGAGTGTCCACAAACAAACATGTATTCCCCGCCCCAACTGCAATCCAGGTGTGCTCTCTCCCTGTTTTCGCCACGTACATTAAGATGACAAATCTTTTCTTAGCCAGTTTCCGCTTCTTACGGTGTGGATGCTTGGCTGAAGTGTGGCTAATTCGTAAGGTGGTGTGCTTCCGGGCAAAACTGCACCTTCACCAAATGCCGAAGACGTTGCGGAAATTTGGAATCGTCCAACCTTAACAATAACTTCCGTTTTGGTTGGTTTCCTTTGCAAGAGCTCCAACGAAAATAATGCCTTGCATCGAAATTACACACTCTTACATCCTCCTTACCCCATCTCTCTTGCTTTCTCTTTCTTTTTTGACCACCGGAAATTATGTGGGGCGTAATTCGCTGTGAACATGCCAGCCTCAGACAAACAAAATCAACCTTATTTGCTGCGGAAAGAGGGAGACCGCCTGACGGTCCCTGGCTATTGATTTAAGATGCTAAAGAGACAGCCTAGGAAAACCGAAGACGTCTGGAAAGAAAAATGTCTTGCCGGATACCTATACATTATAATGTCCCTAGGGGGTTCTCTCATCCGTACGTCAAACATCAAAAGAAACAGACGCGGAGCACTCTCAGGGACAACAGACAGTCAGTTTTCTGTCTCGGTTCAGATGAAAGTGGTAAAGAGGTGATGGCATTGGAACATCTTCAAACCCATCCGGAACTTCGAAAGTATAGCGAAAAGGTGGTACAGACGACATCGTTATCGGCGGATCTTTCCCTTTTTTGTACATTAATTCTTTTAGAGTTTTTTTCTCTTTTGGCAAAGTGGACGCTATAAGACGCCGCCAAGTTTCTTTGGAGCTCGTCAAGAACTAATGACGTGAGAGAAATTGTGTTACTTCACGCGAAAAGTGCCGCAAGCAAGTCTGGTTAGCTTTGTCGCTCGTGTAGTGGCCGTTTATTGGCGCCTGTTGCATTTTTGAATGCTGCTGTGTAAGAAGCAGCGGCTAGGCACCCGCAAATAACTCGTTTGACTGGTGAAAAGGAAGCATTATGTGGGTTTTCTTTTAATTTGCACTGGAGCCTATTAAGACGCTACTGGCTGGAAATGACAACACACACATCAGATTATTCATAAGCGTTGTGTGTCATTATTACATTAGAGATAGCACCTGTTACTGTGGAAATGTTACTCCAATGCATTCATGTTGCGTTAATAATATTTTTCCACATTTCCTAACCGTCCATACCAACACCTGAACACGCATGGTGTGGCTCACCTGAGTGTGAAGGTAAATATTTGCTGTCGGGTTTGCATCAAAGGGGACATCATCACGATTGCAACGCTACGGACAATCCTGTCCAGAACAAATTATTCACAAGAAGGGGAAATCGGCGGATAAACCCTATTCCATCATAATCAGCATCAACATGCTCGCATTGTCTCTTTCTTTCGCCATTTTTACGCCTCAACTCGATATTTTTGTTGTTCGTTTCAGCATTTTGTGCAGGACAATAATATGCACTGCATTTTAAAAATTCTGAGGCATAGCGTGACAACTCCAGACACAGCTATGGAGGGAACCAGCGAGCTAAAACAGTTAAAACTCGTTTAAAGAAGCACAGACACACATCTAAACCAAACTGACTGGTCGGCTGGCAGTATCAGTCATCATACCATCATCAGCATCCCTCACATCCTTCAGTAATGCCGGGGTTGAAACGAAAATGCGCACGACTCAACATCTCCAAACATCAAACGATTTTACTACGCACGCACCACCGCCACACTCACACATAATGGGTACTCTAAAATGATGATAATGGTGTGTTTCTATATGGGACAATTCAACGACATTTAAAAAACAGAGTGAGCAGCACTCTATGCGACCCACAAAGTCGGTTATGAGACACGTTGCCAGGACTTTAAATGCACCAAAACCAACACTCATGCTTTCAACAGCAAAAAAAAGGCCACACCATCACGCACACACCGGAACACATCATAGACTGAAGGGAAAATTAAATACCTCGTCCCGTTCTGTCCCAGTCGGTTGCATTCGAAAGGGACGGAAGCAAAAGATCAAAGGGTTTCGCATCTATTTGTAGGCGAATTTGAATCCGGCAACCGGTCGCCTCTCCTCCCCGGGTTCCCTCTAGTCATCCTTCGTCATTGTCGCAATCATCGTTGACGGAATTAAAGGGATAGATTTCAACGTCTCTCAACCCTCATTAAGGTACATGTTGTAAATCTAATTTCAATTTCGAGCCGGAAAATCATGTCGATAATCCTTCAGAGTATGGTACTAGCGAATGGTATTAAATTTTAGTGCGTGCCCTTGTAGTAAAATACTTCAAAGCAAACCCTAAATATTTTTCTTTACATTCACAGTTGTTTTACAAAAATAAGTCATTTTTTTCGCGGAAAAGAATTTTCGTTAAATGAAAGTTAATTAAAAGTTAAAGTAGTTAAAAGTTAATCGCAACATTGCAAATATTTACTTGACTACAGAACAAGGTTGGCAGAACGGAGACAAATCCCATGTGAATAAAAAACTTTGTTATCGTTAATATAAAAAACTATATAATGGATATACTTCATTACGATCCAGTAAATAAGTAACATAAAAGAACAATTAAAGCGATGGTTACGTTTAGATAGCATTGCTGCAACAACATCATTAGAATACACTAAATGCGTTGTGTGTCATTATTACATTAGAGATAGCAGATAGCATATATAAAAGATCCACTAAAGCAAAAAGTCTGTGAAAAATTGTGAGAAAAAAATGACGCGAACACATTACAGCGCTATTCCAACAAATAAATGATTCACTAAAAACGTTTTCTTTTCCTTGCTTTGACCTCGTATGATCGTGGTAGGCTTTATGAAATATTAATACAAAAATTGCTAATTGCTACCTCGAGAGAGAGAGGGAGAGAGAGAGAGCTGGAAATTGAAGATATCTATTAATAAAAAATACGCTCAAAAATCAATAAACATATATCTTTTACCTCTTCTACGAGGTACCAGAACTATATGGCAGTGAGTCAATATGCTGCTGTTCCATTTCTTTGCCACAAATGGCAAAAACAATATGGCACATTTACTGCGACAGTTTTTACATATCCAATTTGGCCGTGCCGATCAAAACCCTAGAACTGTGGAAATATCAATTACTACTATAATTATGACACACAACGTCCCTACCCTCGCGCTTCATGGCACGCGTTCAATCAAGAGATGTTGCGCACGAGCTCGTGATGCAGTACGAATGGAAAAAGGGCAACAACAAAAAAGAGGGAAAATCGAACAGCACTACCCTTAGAATCTAGCAGGAGGGTGTTCTTTGTTTGATTACTTTCACTGTTAAATATCCTTTACGTAATTGCATCCCAACGCCGTCCAGAGTGCGGTAGAACTCAAGGAAGCTGGGATGGATTTGTAATTGAACGGATTGCAAAATGAACGGATTGCTGCTATCTATGTTTATTGAACTTGTTACAATTTTATTTGCCAACAAGACAAGTCGTACAAAGGAAGACATCCCATCAACAATTCAGACATTTTACAGTTGTGTACAAGAAGAAGACAATGGTCCGGTGATGGAAGCGACTGTGGCGCCGGTCTGCACACCTGACCCCACCGAACTTAAATCCCATTTGTTCCCCTGTAGTGAGGACTTTTTTCCATTTTTCCTGTTTCTTGAAAATCTGTATATTTCTTATTTTTTTAGCATCATAAACTGCACAACAGCTCAAAAATACACAAGAATTATGTTTTAAACACTCTCACTCGGAAGGGGTTGAAGTGAAATGATTTTTAAGAAAAGAGACAGATGGTGATTGATAACGGCGCCTTAGTGTGACGCCTTTTCGGGAGAGACAGGAAAGAGCGAAAAAAAACAGGGAACAAACGAAAGCTCAAACAGGATTTCATACCCTTGCTGTTGACAGGCAAAATTGTCCGGCTAGACGTTTCTCACAACTTTAGCTTCTACTGTTTATAGGTGCTGATCGCTTGTTTCACGTTCCAGGTCAGCTTCGCCTGCAGCGCGCGAATACAGTTTTGTATAGGTAAACGCTCACCCACATCATCACAAACCCATCCAAAACCACCTTCCCCAACCTCCCCAGCCGCCACCACCACCATCAACCCCTCTGGGTAACGATACGGATTTTCCACTTCATTGACGAGGGGATGAGCGAGAATGGAGCGAGGAAAGAGGAACGTGTTGATACAGAGGAAATGAGAAGCTGTATAGCTGGCGGGAAGATTTGCAAAGATCAAAGGAACACTTTTGGGTAGCGTAAAAGGGAAATCGGGTGAGAGGAGGGGAGGGTGGAGGGGAGCAAAGAGCTTCACCAAACCGAATTCCTCCCTCCAGTTTTGATAAAGCAGATTTAAGAAGCCGGACGAGTAAATGCGTCCAAAGAGGACATCAACACAGCAAAGGCAAGATGAGTAAAGGGAAAGCTTCTACACCCTCTTTTGCTGCCCTTTCCCTACACCTTGCTGTCTCTTTTTCAATCTCTCACTCTCTCTCTCTCTCTTTCTCTCTGGCTAGGACGGGTTGCTCGTCATAACACGGATCTGGAAAAAAAGATTGTTAGTGGAAGCGTGGAAACGTGCGCAAGTCCCTTGGAGGCAACGAAAAAGGTATCGCCACAGACGAGCCAAGGGACACACGCGTGTACAATTATAAAAGGGACACGTTTTAAAATTCGTGTCGTAGCACCGTACCACCGAAGCGTTTTCGTTTCAAGATAACCCACTTTGGACAGGACCAAACAGGATAACAAAGACTAGCTATGGCTTTTTAAGTTTACGTTATTAAAACACGTGCTATAAAAAGGGGAAAAAGATGCTATAAGAACTGTTCTTCACTGACAAAACCGAACCTTAACAACGCTCATAATTAAGATAATTGCAGGAGTAAAACATGTTATGCACTGTTGAGGTCCAGCATTCTAGTGTTGAGCTGTAGGAACGACGCAGGACACCATCCATGCTCTGTGTCTTGGTCAGAAAACAAACAAAGGTAATGCTATAAGTAGTTTACCCGGGGGGAAAAACGGCGTAAGGAAGGCTGGCTGTTTACCGGCGGCCACAGTCAATTTGGCACACGTCTGAAGAGGTCTCTGTTTACTTTACCCATTTGTGGCGTGCGGCGGGACACCACTCACCTAAGCAGCCATCCTTTTCCGGTTCAAAGGGCCATGTTTTAGGAGCTTTTGTCCGATAGAGCAGATTTATGGCATAAGACGGTAGACATTTAATCTGCTAGCAACAGCTCAAACCATAACCTGCACGTATTGAGGATCAAGTTTAGGAATTCTTCGCAGCATAGCAACAACTTTTCCGACGGTACGTGCAAATCCTAACTATCCTTCAGCGATGTTCTCTTGCTGACACACTCGCTCTCGTTGTTACTCGCAGAATGTGTTCTACAGTAAACGCATCGTACACACACACACACACACACAACAAAAAGGACACACCACACACGACGAACATTTTCACATTTTTCATTCGTTTCCCGCGCAAACATGGCCGCTGCTGATGATGGTGGCCTTCACAGGCTAACCGCGCTGAAAGCATAGGCCTTTTACCTCCCACGAACCTTCGGGGCTGGTCGTCGGTCCTGTCTGCCATCTATGTTATTAAGGATTCTCTTTGAAGTTTTCGACATCGTGCGGGTGTGTCAGCATCCGCGCGCCGCGCTTGAAATGAAGGGGGCGACTTTGCCGTATTTTCCATCTCCACTCTTCCTTGCCTTCTCCCCGACGATCTCCACAGACCAGGATCCTCTGTAAAGTGTGCGGCGGCTGGATGTGGCTCGACACAGTGCGTCCTAGCCGGCTTTTTGTCTTTCCTCCTTTGGGATACACGCACACGTGGCAAAAACATACGAATCATTGCAATCGCCCCAGCAAAGACCCGGCTGGTGTTTGTGTTTGAACAAGAAGCGGAAAACTAAAAGCCCGCCGCGCCGGATGATGAGCCGATAAAAGGAAAGCCGATCAACATATTGCTTTCGAATGAGAGGTAGAGAGATAGAAAAAAGGAAGGAGGGATGAGAGGGGAGTACGTGAGGAACATAGCAAGCTAGAGCAGTATTCTCTCAACGATATGAGCCAATCAATGATTTTTATGGCATAAAAAAAAACATTATAAAAATTGAGGACTGTCACAAAGTACAATTCAAAACCGTTAATGTTATATGGTTTGACAAGTTATTTTAGGCTCGTACAACGCCTACCAATACATTCATTTGAATTATGTCATTTCGTGTCCCGGTGTGTTGTGGAAATTACTATGATAGGAGCAGAAAATTGCAATTGCTTGACACGAAATTATACACCGCCGAGTCTCCCAACCATGCCCCCCTGCTCTTACCAATATTTCAATTTTTCAGAAAGAAAGATGTCATAAAGTGACCCTAGCTGTAGCAAAAAAAAACACAAACAGCACCCATCTATAGTGTTATTCCTCCAGCTGTTGCTGGTAAACGACCACAGAACGCACCTTACATCAACTATTCAGCAATAAGGACCCGTCCACCACCATGGCTGTGGGAAGAGCACCAGCTGTACGTGGCGCAAGCGATAATTGAAACAAAACGTCGAATGTCGCATCATACAATTTGCAGAACTGTTGCACCACCATGGACTGTCGCCTCACCTTATTCTAATTATTATTGCACACAACCACGAACACACCCCCACATTTGACGGGGGATTTGATTTTCCTTTTTTTTGTTGTTGTCGTCAAGCAATTATCCAATTCAGTACCTTTTTTGTTGTGGAGCAATTGGGAAGAAGCATCCACTTGGCGTATAAGGAAAACGTAAACGAAACGTATACTTTTCCAGTGCAATTAATTTTGCTGCAACACTGAGAAATCAACCCATCCGAATGTAGCAAATTGGCTCGTGTTATGTGGTGCAACAACTTCAAACTTTTCCCATGATATATTTGTCTAAATATGTCTATTTCAATCATGTGGCACAATGTGATCTTTTATGGTTAAATTTTTATTTTATTATAGCTTTGACTGACCTGAGCTGCCAGAACTGTTTCTCATTATTAACGATCGGTGTTGTGGTATCACAATATTAAAATGCCAAAGGAAAATCAAACTAACTCTCGTGTAAGTCGTGATCCGGCAATATCAATCGTTTCCATCTAAACATGCCTTCATTTTAACTAGTTTATAGCAACTTCTTCACGCTGTTAACATTTCATGAAATGCCTTTCCATAGACATTTTACAAATGATTTTTAACAATTTTCATACCCATGTTACAAGCGCGAAATTTTCACTGAATTTTCTAGCAGCCGCGCAAAGTCCTTTAAATCCTAGCTGAATGGAAAGCTTCTATTTTCCACACATTTGAGCGCTCCTGCAGCGAAAAGACCTGCCAAGGATGCCGAACGGATGGTTTGCTGCTCCGCTCCATTGCGCTGCGCTCGTTCTCTCACACTCCATTCCTCCATTACGCATTCCTTCCCCTGCTACCCTGCGCACACAGACGGGAGCGAAAATTTTGAGATCCCTGTCACAAACCGAGGGTTGGAAAACGGCAGAGTTTTCCTTTGATCTTTGCTCGGTCGGCGATCTCCGCGCGCTCGTTCCCATTTCCTCTACGTCTCGGAACCTTAGCCACCTTCATTTTCAACCGTCTCCACCACCGTCTGCTCCACCACCTTCATTGGACTCTTCTCGCTCGTTAGTGTGTGTCTCTGTTTTGCTTGCATGGTGAAATGGAAGGACGACAACGGCGACCGGTTTGGAATATTTCATTTTACCCAAAGCGCTCGAGAAAGCCCGGCACGCGCACAGGAACCCGGGACACCCAACGGCGCGCCTCCCGCAAGCGCCATGGCAACGTAACGGTGCGTTTTGTCGCACAGCGAATCGTTTTACCTTTTCATCCTTATATTAATTTCTCCCGTGCACTATGCATACCGCACCCACCGGGTGGTACGCTTCCTTTCGTTTTTGTTTTTGAAGAGGCCGTGGGTGTGCGGAAGAGACGCGAAAACCCAATTTGCGTAAACCGTTTCTCTATTTTCATCTTGAGATCATTACGGACACCCTCCAACCAATCGGTGAACGATGGCAATCAATGTAACGTGCGGTGGAAAGAGCAGCATGCAAACCTTCTTTTTTCTCTCCATTGCAGTATCACAGTAAAATTTTGCCAAAATATTGATTTAATTGTTTTATGTGGGGGTTCGGTTTTCGGAATGGGGTGGGGCCAACCAGCCACTAATTTAGTGCGGCTCCCATCATCCCAAGTATTCGGCATTGTCCAGTGACATGACGCTCAACCTATGTTACAATCATCCAATATCTTACTCTATGAAAAAAAAAGAACTCCACTCAGTCTCGCCTAATTGTACTTAGCACCAGAGATAACTAAACGTCCTTAAACAAACCACAGAAAAGTCATGAACAACAAATCAAAACATTTGCTTTGGGCAGAGCCATAATAAAACAGCGGAGTGTCATGTTTTGCAAATGCAGCTAATTATTTTTCACATACACAAGGCAAAGAAAAATAATAAAATAACCTTCCAGGAAGCAGGAACGTGTCGTAGCGATAATAGTTAGCTGCACATTCGCCTTGGGGAGCAAACTGCCGTACAATCAACAATAAAATAGCATCAAAACATTGACGGTGGCTGGGAGTAAATCTCATCCGTAAAATACTGAAGACAATTATTCATTCATTCTTCGACCCAGCAGCGATTGCATCAGCAATTTTTTATTTGTTGTTGAATACAACACACCCGCTAATATGAGCTTTGCCAAATGAATGAATTGATTGTTGTGGTTGTCGTGCATCAGGAAAGCGCGTGCACGGCCGGTGTGTGTGTGCGGTTTTACAGCTTTTATGTTTATGTTTTAGTCAGCGCTCAAGGAACACTCCCTCCCCAGTGATGTGCGATTGCACTGATCTTCGATGCATTTACATTTCCCCGAACATTTAACCTTGCCGGCACTCCTATCGCGCACCAGCAAAACAAAACTAAACATCGCAAAGCGGAACGAAATCAATGACGCACGACACACATCTTGGCGCAACAAGATTCAATTTGTCCCCTTTGACTGATAGGGCTGACACAATGCGGCGAACTGGTGCACATGGTGGTTTATTACAGTAGATTCAATTTTCACTTTCAACGCACAAAAAATGCAATTGAATTCACAATTGTACTGATTCATAGTGAACAGTCGCATTGTTTGTGCATCGACAGCGACACAGTCCATGCGAAATCAACCTTCTTTCGCTGTTATTATTTTCGGAAGAAAGACAATTAGTATAGCTTTCTATACACTAGCCTAAAATACATCATAGGTTACTAGAGGTAGCTCATTTCTAACAGGACAATTTTTTGAACACATTTTGCAGTGTTCAAACACTTTTCTGAGAAAGTGAAAAAAAAAACAAATGTTTTTTAACGGTTTTTAAATCTCAAAACTCAAACTAACGTTCATTTTTAACCTTTATTCCAATGACCAGTAAAACAAGGAGATGTATTGATTGTTGTACGTTTTTTTAACGGATAACGGATTGGCGACCTGGCCATGTCTTTTAGACGTGCTCAGTAATGAGCGGGCCAAGAAGAAGAAGAAGAAGACGTTTTTTTTTGTTTTTTCATATAACTTACTTTAATGCATGGACTCAAAAGTCCTGGCCGTTACTACGGATATAAAATATCTTTAGATCGAAATGTTGTATCGATGTAACATTTTGAGTTAAGATACTAATGGTGCTTGTGATTTTTTTGTGATTAAAAAACATGTGTTTAGGAGAGAGTGAAAAGAATCAGATTGTTTAAAATGACTTTCAAATTCTTTTTACACACAAATTTCTATCTGTACCCCGAACATCTAAAGCAAGATACACGAGCAAGTAATACCTAAAAAAAATGTTCTTTTACCGTTACTGTTGTTACTGAAACGTAATTGTTACTGAAACATGTATGTTATTGAGTTTAACTTTTCTATTGATATCATATACCCGGTAAGCTGAATTCACTGTTTATGGAAATGTTCGTAAGTTTACTTATACCTTTCAGTTTAATTAAACCTTAAAGCAGAACATAGTATAGGTAAAGGTCAGTTTTTGAGGCATCTCGGTGGTCTCATAGATCGCGGAGAAGGCCTGTTTCATATGATTAGGCCCGAGGTTGCATCGAATCCCATTCGGACCGCTGCCCCCCCCCCCAACCCCCCACACACGCAGGATTAACAAGCTTGATATGGTTGGGTACACACAGTCACAGATAGAGCCAAAGCACATTAGTGCTCTGGTTAGGCATTAACCCTACTGGATTGTTGTGCCACCCAAGAAGAGAGGTCAGTTGTCAAAAGTGAATCTCCACTAAACAATCAAGTTAGGCAACAAAGGGTATCTGTAAATAGCCTACAAATCTGCAAATTATAACCAGCAGGTTTGGCTGCAGGCACTTCTCGCCCATACATTTAAGGGAATGCGTTTGATATCACTAAAGCAGCGCGTCGTCCTTTGGTTTTTGATGGTGAGCGGTGACTTCTATTGGACAACTAGGTTCAAATCACCATAGGAAGCGGTTCCTGCAGGGAGAAGTTGCTTCCCCTGCGAGTGTGAATTATGTTTGCGGTCCTAAAGCAACGATAGTATTCAGTCAGAAAACAATTTTAAATGATTTTCTTTCACATGACTATGTACTCAATCGCACGCTCTCTATTTCAAACTGATTTAATAAATACATCTGAAGAATCAGTGTGAATGTTTAAACTGTGCTTGAAATTGTTTAATTTTTTTTAAAGAATCACGGGCTTTGAATAAAAGGCTAAACGCTCAGTGATTCTGTTTTCAATGGTAAAAACTGGCACATTGTTTTCGTTTGCATTTGTGAGTCATTCTTCTTCTGTATAGCAACAAAATCAAATGGAATCACAGAAAAAAATTATATTTCCCTTTACCAGTTTCTTTATACGGACTTTCATACGGACTTCACTTAATGTTTTTATTTAGTTTTAACTGTTGCTTTTCTGAACGTTGTTCTGAACGTAGCCAATGTCAAGGTTGACACGTATGATGTTGTGTTCGAGCTTTAGTGTCAAACTTCTCTGGCATTCTGTTACGTATGTAATCCAAAAATCGACCCCGAGATTCGAGGCTAATGCGTGCCGTGGAGATACCGCGTGTTTCGAAAATTTCAATAATTTTGATTAAACTCCTGTTTCAATATGATAAGTTTTGTTTGCGAGTTACGTTGTAATTCAAACAATAAAGTTATATACATATATATTCCATTGCAATTCCTAAGAACGCTTTGTAATATGCAATAGGACCGTTCACACACGCGAATGTTTGCCCGCGAGCATTACCCTCTCTATAATAAACACTCTTCTGTTTGATAAACATCGGCTAAATTTTTGTGCTACCGGCATGGTGGTTTAGGTGATATCGGTGTAGGCCTGTCGCCAGGCCAAGCCCGGCGTTGAATCGAATCGGACTGCTGCCGCCCCCCATACGCAGGACATTGGCTATCCTGATATAGATACACTAAGTCATAGAAAAATCACATTAGTGTCCTCGTAGCCCTTGACCCTACAAGGGTTGTTGTGCAACCGAAGAAGAGGAATTTGTTCGCACAAATACGACAAATTTTATGGAATTTAAAAAAATATATTTTTTGCAGTAATGTATTACGATTTAAGTAATGATGTTTTTTTCTAAAAACCTATGCTGAATTTATTCATCTTTACTTACATCATTAGTATATATAACCATTCTGATAAAACACTTAAAATTTAACTCATGCTGAAGTTCGAGACTCTCTACTTCCGTAGAACGCCAGCCAAATTTAACATAAAATAACTAAAGGCAAAAATATCAACGTTAAAAAAAATGGCGGCTGAAATAGCAACATCGTAAAGATTATCCTTCAAACCGAAAAGAACGTCTATTGTACGGGGACCCAAAAATTGATTAACCGTGACCCAACAATTGATAGCATCAGAAGAAAAAATGTTCATAAACACATCAACATTAACTCAAGACATTCGTTAGTGCTTAAGCAAACGATATTAAAAATGAATGTATGAATGAAAGTTTAAATACCAACATATTTTAAAGTACTTTTCTAGTAGGAATCTTATCCACATGATTTCCACACCCGCGTAGAAAATAAAAACCTTTATATTGTAAATGTAAAGCTAATCGATTCTGTTAACCTGACATATAGGCTATCCGGCATTCGTCCGTTGGGCCTAAACCGAATAATCGACCTTCTACTGTACTTCTAACTAAATAGGACAAACAAATCAACGAAAAAGAACATTAATTAACGCTTACATTCACCCAGGAACTGTAGGTACTCCATCGCTCATGTGAGCATTGCTGTTAGCAGTTCGCAACTGCAGTCTCTGATGCTCTGTTAGAAACGAATTTTATATTCGCTACCGCTCCCTACGTAGATCCCTCAGCATCAGTATGCATGTCCGCACAGATCTAGTTTCCCAAATGTTTCCCACCCTACAGCAAAAACTCCAAAAATGTCAGATTAGGGACACTGGTACGGGAACTTATTAGAGCGGTCCACAGACGTGTGGTTAAAGTTGTTTACTGGTTGGTAGCATTGGTGGATGGAAGACGATTTCGGTTTGATAGATGATCAGAAAGACCCTGATGCACTGGCGATGTTGAGGTGGCGAACGTGGAATATGACTCTCACCATATCTTCTAGGTTCCAGGAGATAAGTTCACTTGCAAGCTTAAATTATGCACACACGTTAAACGGTTCGGAGCACGATTTCGGAAAATGGGCACCACTGCAGCAAGCACACCAAAAAACCTTGGATGAGCGGGAGGGGGGGGGGGGGTGTTTGGGCACGACACTCACTGTCGCAAAGTTCAAGCAGAACACATCGCAGGACACACCTTTCTGCGCACTTAGAGACTGCCAAAGCTTCCCTACCCTCAGGAGGAATCAGATCTGGCCAAGCTTAGCGCGCTCTTATCGGGACAACTGTGCGCCTTATCCGTAAAGCCTGAGCCAGGCAAAGCAAAACGTACCACGACCGCGACCGGCAAGCGATGAACGATCAATAAACGATTGTCGCTGCATACCGTTTAAATTTATAGATGCGAGCTGATGACGGGAGGAGGGAGGATCTACTTTTCCCTCCCCTCCGAGCCACCGAGTTCTGCTTTACAGAAGAAGGTTTAGCCTAGCAATGTAACCAGTGTGTACAAAAAAAAAAAGGAAAAGCCCGTTCTCCTGCCACCAATGGCATCTCCCATCATAAATGTCATCCATCCAACGTCGCCTCCCCTAGTCTACTGTTTTCTTTAAAGGAATTTCATGTGCGATTGCGTGTGTGGGTGAGGAGGGGGGGGGGTATATTTGTAACTCGCACCATAAAAAAAGCCATTCATCGCGACCGCCGCCGATTAAAGAAGCATATTAAAACGCAAAACTCTTGTTACGGGATTTTTTTTTCCTTCATCCTTCAAGCAAACTCCCGCTTCCCCTCCTGCTAGCCCCACCGATACAATCCTTCCTTAAAGCATCTAAGCCGCTTGTTGCTGGCGGTGCATCTTCCTGCTGCTGTAGCCCGTTTTAACTGCAGCTCCTTCAAAGCTTTTCTCGATACACAAATAAAAAAGGACTTCGTCTCCTGCGATAGAATGGTAGTAGGGGCTCTGACTGGTAATGGTATATAAAAAACAGCCAAATCACAGCTCCAGCAAATGGGCCTCTGTGCGCACCCTCTATACATACATATATATATATATATGTATATATAGCTATCTCTCTCGCTCTCAATTTCACGCACTGCACGCTGGGCGCAGGCACACCTTCTTTCGGGTGGTGATTTTCCCGAACGGAACGGAACGCTACCATGAGGATGAAGTGAAGGAGAAGGTAAAAAAATATATCCTCGCGAAGGGGAAAACAGCATTGGCTGACCGAGAGGTGGAAGAGCGCACGTAGGGTTTCGCACGGTGGGTGGCATTAATGCTGCGCATTAGGGTACCCGTAGGTTTTGGCGCAGGACGCCAACTGTTCTTTTTTTTGCCGGCAGAATAAATCGCGTTCCACCAATCAGCGGAACGAAAGCGAACGAGTATGGTGAATGTACCATCTCCTCGTCGCCCAACGCCAACGCGTCGGGGAAACAAAGGTCGAAAGTGACCTAGACTTCTTATAAGGCTCGGGACCTACTCAACACGTGTGAATGAGACATGGTCAAGTATTGTTTTATCCTAAAATTATATCCCTGAAAGACAAATTTCAATATCCACAACAAGGAGAAAATTAATTACATTACAATGCGTTTATCAACAGTAATCCTAAATTTTCAAAGGCTTTTTGCTTCGCTCTTGAGACTCGGGTCGATGAAACAGGTACAGCAATAATTGTGAGGCTTTATGAGACTTTTCTCTTTCACTAAAAATGCATGTTACTGATTGAAACAAAAATTCAAATAATTATAAAGTACCTGTTCATTTATTTGTTTTAATAAATAAAATTACTTCGGCAAACAAAAATTGACAGCAAGCCCATTCGATTTGGATAACAAACGATACCGCAATATTTTCATACACCCGTAATTAGGTCCATAATGCACCAAAAATCATCGAACCTTTATTAGGTCGGAGAACCAGACTGCGGATTGAATAATTGTGTAAACTGAATAAGTTTTGTTTTACTTAAAAGAATATCGACCAATATTAAAACACAACAGCATAGTTTGCTATAAAAAACTTTTGCAAAAGGAGATAACACTCATAAGCTCATCGTATGAGCAAACCTGGACAGTGACCGCTGTCAGAACCTGACGCAACGGTGAAATCTTGATAAACTGGTTAAACTGGATTATCAAAATCCTTAACAAGGAGTAAAAAAAAAAATAGGAAACATAAATTGTGCCTTTGTGCATGGGAACTCTAACTCTAAGCCTCATTTGTTTTGCTCGCTAAACAGAAGGAAAAGTAAAAAAGGCTCACAGATCGAAACGATTAAAAAGAGGTTTCGAATTTTACAAATGTTTGCAAAGATAACCACTGTGTTTACCCCTCTTTTAGCTCGTGATGCTTTTAAATAATAATGCAATTTCTAGAACAGTTTATCAATTTTAACACTGAATGTTATTTTCCGAACGTATAATTAAATCAATTTGAAATAGAGAGCGTGCGATTTAATGCATAGTCGTGTGAAAGAATCGCTTTTTTATGTTTACACTAACACTGAGTCTTAAATGATCTTGTATTAAGTCGAGCGAGTGAAAGGATCCCAATAATAATTCACACTCGCAGAGGAAGTAACTTTTCCCTGCAGGAACCGTTTCCTATGGATATTTCAAGCTAGTTGCCCAATAGAATTCATCGCTCACCACCCAAACCAAAGGACGACATACCGCTGCAATATCTATAACGCATACCCTTTTGATATGATTAAGAAGCGGAACCCCACTCCTCTCGACCAAACAAACTCTAGTGAAAAAGTCACAACACACAGGGTGCTTGCAGATACCCTTTGTTGCCTACATTCATTGTTAACTAACAATGTAATTGACCTTTGCCCGACCTCTCTCCAACTCCAACTATGATTACAGAATGACAACTACCACACGTCCGGGGGTTCGATTCCAGATGCCGGGCACACCCCGACGGTGATTATTTATTTATTTAATTATTTATTATTATTCTTCATTCATTCTTTTTGTAACTGTTGTTGTTTACGTTTTTGTATATTTTTTTTTTCAATATTTAAACTTTTACTAATTTTATTTTCTTGTAGTGTATTGTACTGCACAAACAATCTATTCAATCGATCTACTACAAATCGGTAATCTTCTTCTTCTTCTTCTTGGGTGACACAACAACCCCCTAGGCCTAACCAGAGCACTAATGTGCTTTGGCTCTATCTGTGACTGTGTGTACCCAACCATATCAAGCTTGTTAATCCTGCGTATTGGAGGTTGTGATTCAGTGTAAACCATAGCAGACTAGTCAATCCTGCGTATGGAGGGTTGGCAGCGGTCCGAATGGGATTCGATGCAAGGTCGGGCCAGATCGTATGAAACAGACCTACGCCGCTACCCAGTTCACCGAGCCGCCCTAAATCGGTAAACACCGGGAGGTAAATTGCGCCAGTTCTGTTCCATTTGCACAAACTATGCCCGTACTGAAAGAAGCCGATGTGCCAAACATAATCCTGGAAGAACGTATATGATTGCGGATAAAATCCAAGTATAATCAGCAAAACTTTATGTTCAATTGAGAACATCTGTGAGAAATTTTGATTGAATGATATCGAAGCACTTTCTAATCGGTGAACACACGCGGAAATACGAGACACTTTGTTTCACCTCGGCCCCACAAAAACCGTTTATCTCTGGGACAACCTGTACAGTAGAACGTAGTAGAATTTGCCGGGGTCTGATTATCCGGGGGGGCGGATTATTCGTGACCCAACAATTGACAGAAGAAAAATGCCCATCAATATATGGTCGAATCAAGTTAAGACAAGAAGCATTCCCTAGTTGTCAAGCACATAGGATCGATATTGTTTATGAAATAAAATTATTTATTACCCTCGTTTGTCAAAACACATTATTAAATCCCGTAAGATCCAAGACCGGACAACAAATACAAGGCTTTATATTTATAATACATATACCGTGCATATCGATTATCCGGCATACGTCCAGTACCGACCATCCCGAATAATCGACTCGATACGTTTTCATTTGTTTCAATTGCTTCACCTGCTATTCAGGATTTTATACGTAATTGGCAATTCGATCACAGCAAAAAAGGTAATTACCCTTCTCCATCAACGATGCATACCTAGATAAGTGTTTTCCACTAGCTGCCAAAACAGTCTCTGTTCTGTTATTGAATGTTGAATTGATTTTTCTGATGATTTAACCCAAACGCAACTAGCATTGGGAGCTTGTGGGGCAGTTGGGCAAATGCTGTCTTTGTAATATAGTATTAATTGTATGATTGCGCCGGATTGAGGTTTGATATGCAGTTGATAATTCCACTAGTTTGATGTTGAGCTGCTGGTAATATTTTCACCGACCGAATAAAAAAAAAAAACTAAATCGTGAATACACGACCCCACTGCACCGGAAAATAGGCATTCAAGTGTAAGTAAAATTGTTATGAAAGTGCTAACCAAAAAAAAAATGTTGGACTGTAAAATCAATCCTTTAAGAAACGCAATGGTAAAAAGGTAAAATAAAAACGCGATCACACTCTTTGAAAGCTAACCGCACACTGAAAACACGAGAAAAGACGTACCCCATTCGGTTTCACTACTTTGAACAAACCATTTTTCTGAAATTTCGGAACAGCCAACTTGTTTTGTGTGGAATCTCACCACAAGCGATTATTGTAGCAATCTTCACCAAAATGGAAATTCCTGCGGCACACTGATCAAGCCGTCTTCCGCTTCGCACTATCTCTGTTTGTATGTAAAAAAAACAACAACAAACCCTCTCAATCAAACAAAAAAAAGTCACTCGCGAATGTCCTGTTACGGAGGCTAACAGAGGCGCGCGCACAACCACCGTTGACCGTTGTTGACGCAATAATGGCAACGCAAGGGCCTTGCTTGTCCGGTGCGACCAGAGCACACACACACACACACAAGGCCAGCCAGGGAGCGGCGGCTTCTTTTGACCGAATTACTTTCACCCGGAAAATTTCTATCTCTCTCTCTCTCTGTCTATCTCCTTCTCTCGTAAATTTCAATATGAAACTCTATCTAAAATATCCTTTTCCATTTTCACGATTTCAGCAAAGGCGTAAGGGAAACCACAGCACCCAAGCAGGCGTCCATTTTGTAGCATGCTAAATGTTCGACCGTGATGGGGAACGGGTCCTTTCGATGGTTCTACCTTTTTTCTCCCCTGGTTGGGGAAACTTTCCCCAACTTTCCCATCCAGAGCAGGGGGGATGCTTTTCTCTTACATTTTTACCCCCGCGTACGACAAGGACAGCACCAAGCTCGTGCGTGGTTGCGTGCGCACACACAGCTTGAAATCGAGCGAGGGCGTGAAAACGGGACCAACCCTACAGGAAGGATAGAAAATACTAACCATATCCTGTGTGAAGCTTTTACCGACGACCATCTTTCGAAATGTGTTAACTCCTCCAACTTTGAACCATTGTGGGGTGAAAGTTCATACAGCACCACTTTGTAGCTGGTGTCGGAAAATATTCTGACGGATCCCTGGGATAGTGTTACCAACTATTGTTAACAGATGTGTGTTTGTTCTTGCCACCGAAACAGCGCAGTGCCACTGTTCGTGAGGTCGTGCCGGCCCGGTATACATACCCTTCGCTACGCCCAATTTGTAGCCGCTTTCAAGGATTTTTGTTTTCACGCTACAGATAATGTGTGCCGGGTGTCGTCAGGAGCTGTGAAATGTGCTCATGTTTCGTGCAAGAAAAGAAAAAAATAGGAACCCACGCTGAGAGAAGTGGAGCGTGTCCAGGGATGAGATGTAACTGTCAGGAACGATCACGAACCCTTAAAAAAACACCGCCAAGATTTTAATTTAGTGTGTCGACGGCTAACGCCTACAAGAAAATGGGACCTCTTTTAAAATCGATCTTGTCTATGGAAATGTGAGATTGCCGCAGCGATTGTCAGAGTTTTGCTGCTGTATGATTTGATTTAGTTTACAAATATGGCTTGTCTGTTACTAGGGAGTTAGAAAATAACTTGGTTATGATAGTAACAGCAGTAACAGCCAAATAAAGTGAAACCTACATATGTGATACCGCTGTTCTCCCGAGCCACCGCGTTGCCTAAGGAAGAACTTGAGCGAGGACACAACATTCAATGTAGAAGAATTTGCGCTCGATCACAATGGGAGAAAATTAGGAAATCCCATCGAAGCGAGAAGCATTTACGACTGTCTCGAATGTAAAAAATCTTAACTATATGTAGACCTGTTAACAAAATCTCATAAAGTTTCTTTCAATCAACGACAGTAACATCGGTAATGTAAAAGAACAAAACAAAACAACATTTACGTCGTGTTCATATGGAACTGGCCAGCATCTTGTAACTTCGTTTACCTATTTTACTAAAGAAGTTTTTCTTGACGAAAAGCTCCTAAAGAGCAATCCATATTTTTTTGCGTAGCGTAAAACCGTACGACCCACTAATTGTTACCACACATCTAACGTTATATTACTAAATTTAAACTACACGCCTTCGCGATATAACAAATAGAGTTCACATGAGTGAACTGCCTCCCCACCCTATAGGCGTTACGTAATTGATGGACAGTGCCTAAGAGCGGCTAGGCTACAGGATTTGTGCTTCTTTCTGAACGCAGTCTTCACTTTGCCATCCTTTTAGTCTATAAAGACTCTCTGGCCGCTCCCAGCATGGGACCAGCCTGGTTCGTTTCACGGGCCAGGTGTCGCAATGAATCCCACATAACCCATCTCGGAGGACGTTTTTTGCCGCAACAAGTTCTTATTGGTTCTTTTAAACGTTCTCTCCCCATTAACAAAAAAAAAACAAGACTCTCTGGCTACCGAAACCCCCTTGGCCAACTACTCCAACGCCCAACGCCGGTGCAGTTTTTGTGCCCTTTTTGGTTTTTTCTTGTACTTTCCGTCGATGATTTGTAAAGAGTTGCCGCCAAACGGAAAGGAGTACAAAAACAGACAACGATGATTGTTGTTTGTAAAAGAGAGGGGAAATTTTCATAGAATCCAGATCCATCAATGGTGCACTGCTTGAGTCCATCGATATACTTGGTGCACCATCGAATACACCCAAGCGTCTCTTGCACTTTCAGATCGACCCGAACTCGTTGCACCCACGGGTCGACCCGAACCCATTGGACCCACGGGTCGACCCGAACCCATTGCACCCACGGGTCGAACTCGATTCCTATAGGGTCGAACTCGAGTCCGGGTCGATCCGTGAAAATAGTCTTTTGGCCCATCACTACTTTAGGCGTCAGGCTAACACTCGCCTCTTTGGACAAACCATTTTTTTTAAAGAGACTTTGGCCGTTGGACAACACATTTTTTAAAGCGACTTTGGCCGTCAGGTTAACATTTACCTCTTTTCAATTATGTGTGTTTATCTGAAATTCTAGATTATGGTTATCAGAATTGGTTAACTATTTGGTTTATTGCAGGTAGTTATGTAAAACAGTTTATTAGGTTATTGAGGTAACCTAAACCGTTCATCTTAAGTGGAAATCAGACAGGAAAAGAGGGAAAGAAAACTTTTCCTTTCTTTTTTGTCAAATTTATCCCTTAGTGAGTTTGGACAAACCTTTTTTTTATTATTTATTTTTATAGAGGCTTCGACCTTCGGACTAACATTCGCCTCTATTGGACAAACCGAGAAAGAAAGTAGTTAATCGCTCACCACGAAACCAAAGGGCGACATGCATAGTTAACGCGTTTCCTTGAATGTATGATCGGAAAATGCGACCCCACACCTTTCGGTAACGGTACAGCCTCCTTGTCATACGATGAGACCCGACATTGCATCGAATCTCATTCTGACTGCTACTGCTCCACTTATGCATATCATTTTGTTGTACAGTCTTTTTCCGAGTCACCCGGAGATCCGGAGATCGATACGGGGTGTTGAAAAGTAGACAGCTTCATGGGCAAATCGTACAGATTTAACACATAAATTGTGTAATGAAAAATAGATTAATGTTTTGGCAAATTTTCAAAATAACGAAGATAGTAATACGGCCTGGCCTTTACTACTAAATAATAAAAAAAAATGAAGATAGTGAAGTACACTGATTATCTATACAGATACTTTGAAATAATTAATAAACGAGGTGATATGATGTTTTGCTAACAAAAGTTAAAAGATTCTATTAACCCATACACAGTCTTGCGAAGTTGCAAAAAACGCCAATTGTCACACTGTTTTATGTTACTTTTGCACAGTACATGGTCTAAAACGTTTCGATTAGTACCATAACAGAGCGAAAGTCGAAAGAACACGTTAAAACTTATACAAACATGTTTACGAAACAGTTGAACTCAACACACGTGCCGCGCAGCGAATACAAGAGCAAAACGGACGACGATAATACTGCCCGAGCCACACTTGGGCAAGACAGTACAGTAGCACTTTGCTAGCCCGAGTGAGACTCGGGCAAAACTGTTAATGGGTTAATCTAAGAATCTGTGAAAAGTCGTGTTAATATTATGATAATTTTGAACTATATTATTATACATAAACATTTTACAATTTCGTATGGAGGCCGACGGTGCGACTATGGTCTGCAGTCTGACCTCGTTAAAAAATTAGATTGATATATAGTGTTGATGAGAGAAAGCACAGATAATGATTGCTGTGATTTTGACGTGACATTTCACATGTGAACCACGACATTCTGCTAAAACATGCTGCTCTAGCGATGCATACTGAATGCTCTAGCTAACGCGGACCAAGCCGCGGTTCTTTGTACATCGATCAACCACCCCGATTTATGTTTTATTCCAACCGATTGGCGAACAGCCCTACCGAATTGTGGACGAATAATATCCTTGACACACCAATGATTCATCAATTCTATAAAATAATAATAAATTATGTAAACCTAAAGAGAAAAGCAATTCCATATATTTTTTATTTCTTCGAAGGGCTACAAGTCGTCTTCTTCTTTTAGTTTAGTTCAATGAATTGATATCCTCCTACATCTTCTATCTAGCTATCTTCTATTTGTTAATATGGAGACCGACAGTGCGCCTACAGGCTGCAGTCTGATCTCGTTCAAAAATTATGCAGATATTTCACGGAAGAGTGAAAGGTCGACAAAACACTTCATATGTGAACCACGACATTCAGCTACAACATGCTACTCTGGCGATGCATACCGACTGCTCTAGCTAACACGTACAAAGCCGCGATGCTTTGTGCAGCGACCAACCACACCGATTTATGTTTTATTCCAACCGATTTGCGAACAGCCCTACCGA
>KB671680.1:72220-82264 GCA_000349105.1 Anopheles epiroticus
TGTCAAATTTCCAAAACCGCGTATCTCCGAATCCCCGTAACTCGAGAACCGTGTAACTCGGGAATCTCCTGTATTCCTACCGATGTTGGATAGGCCTACCGGTTCACAGACGAACACGCCACAAATACAGATTTTTCATAATTCATACCGAAAAATCACAGATTTTTGTTTACCTTGATAAAAAGACACCTAAATCCGTAAAAAAGCAAATACTTTTAAAGCATTCTTCAACAAACCCCCCCCCTCACCATCCCCCACATCACCGCTACGGTCGGTCATTAATGATTAAATGGTGCGTTAAAGCGCCTGCCGATAACTACTGATATTTTTGTTGCGTTCCTCAGATAAAGTAGAAATTGATCTGGTCACTCTGTTCAAGCCTGTCACCTTTGTGGTTTTGACAGAAGCACAGATTTGACAGTTCAACATGCAAAACGTTTCGCGTTATAAACAGCGTCACTTCTGGTAACAATATATAGAGACAAAAAGGTTTGGCTCACGTTGAAAACAAAAAAAAAAGTGTTTCCTGCACTCCGTAATGCATTTGGTGTTTCGCGGTAGAATCAGTGAGTCGGGGGCAATGTGTCTGTAAAAAGTTGAGCCAATCAAACCGTGTGCCCCCACCACCCGTCGTCAAAGATCCACTAATAAAATCTAGTTTGGCTAGCTTATACGCATAACTAATTATCAGCTATGAATTCGATCAAACGACCCGCTCCATGCATCTGATCGTCCGGCTAGCTAATTATTGTGACACAGAGAAATTGTGAATCTCATTATGAAGAAGAAGCGATCTGACCCAAACATATACACACACATTCCCAAACGTACACGCCCACAAGAGACGTTCTTGAGCGCAACATAACCCGTTTCGCTAATACTGGTTCCTACATTTATCAACCGCAAACGCAGCATCGTTTCATTAAGCTCAGTAAGCTTTTACAACTCGTTCTATGGCGGTATAACCGGTCGAAGAAGAGAAAAGGTGCGTTTACGACGTGAGGTTAATGCGCGTGTCTCCGTGTTACCCTCGAGGACAGGCAGGTGCACTGTTTGTCATACTATTTACTATCGATCGTACAGCATCATCACGCTGGTAGGTACTGTAGGAAGTAACAAATTAACGAGCGCTTTACAGAAATCAATTCCCTCTTTTATAGCTTAACTGTCCAGCAACTAAATCAAATGTAGCAGGAAGATTCTGCAAAAAAAAAGTGCGCAGTGTACCCGGCTCAAGCAATTACACTCTCTGCGGTGCACAAATTAGCATTTATCGTAACACGTTTCTTCATTTCATACTTTTACGGCCGCAAGTTTTATGGCCCATTCCTACATCACAGGAGGCCAGCCAGACAGCGGACAGCCAGGCTTCTCGACGGCCTCAAACATCGGCAGCGTATGCAACCGAAGTGCAGGATGAAGAAACTGCAGGCGAACCATACGATCGTCAGCTTAATGTCTGGCAGCATCCCCAGACAACAGTTCTCTACCACGTAAAAAGAGGGCCATGTGTAAAGTGCACTTAAAACACATCGAAACCGGTGTATAATAATAGGATACGTCCACGTCTACGGCAATAGAGTAAAACAGAGAAACAAAACTTTACCGTCGAAAAACATAAACGGATTGTGTTACTTACTTGTTCTGTTTTGCGGCATCTGATAGCTCATGCTGCTTTAACGGAGCGACGCGATCAACTTATACGCCTGGAGAGTGAGAATCGGGCAGGGAAGCATGCACCCGTTTGATTGTGGATCCCAGTGGTTGACGAAAGGTGGTCCATGTAGTGGACGCAACCGTTGGACGGTGTTTGTTGATGGTCGGATTGTGTTTGTACGGTGCCGGGATGCATGGTTGCGGTCCGTTCCAAACAATTCAGTTTAAGGTAGCGTGAAAACAAGAAAAAGAGAAAACATTTGCATTATTATTCAATTTTTGTTAGTGCATTTTTGTAACATCGTTTTTTCTTCTTCTTTCAGCCCACAATAGTGTTTAGAACGAATGCTGTGCGAGAACTTTTTTTTAATGAGTACCGGAGGCTTCCAAGATCACCAAAGCCAGACATTAACTGCAAACAGATGTTAGCCAAACCTCGTGTAGGAGCGAGGGTTGTGACAGAAGCAGGTATGGTCGGTTGCTATCGTTTAAGAGTTTCACATTTCCCAACAACAAAAAAATCTCCAATACACAGGCATAAAACGAGCCAAGACGAGCGTACATAGGATAGCTTAGGAAAGACGGTTGCATCGCCTCCAATGATCGGATTCTAGTACGAGACGCGAGGGACAAACTTCTTTTTTCATCTTTGTTGTCGCGGCATCCCTAGCTCTTTTTCAGCGTAAAAACAAATGTGCCATGCATGTGTCACACCCACCCTTGCCAGTAACAGGGCAATAGGGGATGGGATGCGCTTTGCTCTGATTGTTTCTGTTTCGCTGCGTTAGCATACGCTCGTGCGTGTGGGCCAAGCGATGTAATTACAGGTTGGCTTAATTACTGCTGCAACGTACCACAACCCTGTACATAGACCACTTCGCGAAGAGTAGCAGCATGTTGAGCTGTTTGAAAAAAAAAACAATATCCGATAAAACATGGACAGCATGGCGTTGAGTCATGAGCATCGTGTGCATCACACGCACATGATAAAGCAAGACACAATACATTCAAATGTGATGATTCACAACAGACTGATCACCGCACGGTAGAGAACGATCATGTACTGTTCAGAGGCTTTCACAGTTATCGTTATGGAAACTGGTTTGTTCTGGTCGGTTTGCCTTTCAGTATGACTCCATAGATGCTACTAATTCGTATCAGATGCTATTTACTTTACTGCACCTACACAATTTCGTGAAAATAGTAACGATCACCCATCGTTTTACCATGATTTCTGACGCATGTGCTAGTTTTCCGAACAAAGAAAGACACGATGCTCGATATTGTCCGGATGCATTTCTTCCCGGGCCCCGTACCGAAACCTACCGAAAAATTGGCGAACGTAACACCAGTGCCTGTATCTTTCTGCCACCCACTAAAACTGTTCACACTATACAGAAATAAACCAAGCAATGCAACAAGCAGCAAGACGATGCTGCTGCTACTGCTGCTGCTGAAGACAGGGAGTTTGCAAATCAGCAAAACCCTACGCACACGCGGGACCTATCGGATGGATACTGAGCGGATTCTTTCGATGCGGATGAGTTCACAGTGTCTGTGCTGCGCTAGTAGAGCCAGACAACGTTCGCCGTCTGTTCTACCTGGGAAGGGATCACGTTCCACTTTGTCTTCTTGCTTTTCCCGCCTGTCGTACCCGATCATGCACAGCATGCGCAGCGTAGCATCCAGTGGCTTAACCTTGGATTTGGAGGTGCGTAAGCGATGAGCTGCGCATAACAAACTCACACATGCTTGGCTTATACCTGCGCTACGATGGTGTGATGCTGGAAGCTGTAGTTTTACCTCTGAAAACGCATGAAACGTTCCGACAACAGCAAACAGGCGTATTTCTCTTTTTGATCTTAAAACTTCTCTGTTCCTTATTGCAAGTTTAGCGACCCGCTCATGACTCACGTACAGATTTTCCGGCTCGTGCCACTGCTGCGCTATAATTTTGATAGTT
Organism: Anopheles epiroticus; assembly: GCA_000349105.1. Taxonomy (NCBI): domain Eukaryota; kingdom Metazoa; phylum Arthropoda; class Insecta; order Diptera; family Culicidae; genus Anopheles; species Anopheles epiroticus. Next base: position 75,840 of record KB671680.1, read on the forward strand.
TTTTTTAAGTCTTTATACTGAATGAGCAAATTCAAAGTAAGAAGCTTCTCTCCCTCTCTCTCTCTCCCTCCCTCTCTCTCTCTATCTCTCTCTCTCTTTTACATTATTTTATGCGAACTCCTTCGTCAAAATTGGCAGAGTTTGCAGTAAGAAACGGACCCCTAGAAGGTACTCCATTGGTGCGCACACACACACACAGGAAAGATAGGTCACGATCCAACGATGCACTCGTGAATGGAACTGACGTGATTGGAACGTTTACCCCATTTGTGTGTTTGTGTGCGAGGAAAGAAGCAAAACAAAATGCAAGAACATTTCATTCGCGAAGACAGCAACAAAGCCCTTTGCAGTTTGGGCTTTTCTGGGCTTTCGACGGAAGAAGTGTAATGGATGATGGGCTGTACCGGGGGGCATGTGTTTTCCATCTGTCCGTGTCTCTTCGCCGGTACAAGCGAAGAGATCGCGTAGACGCACTAAGAAAGCACACCCACAGTGGCGTCATCTATCGGATGGTAGCAACGAACGATGGTGGACAAAAGCTTTGGCTCAGTTTTCAAATCATTTGTATACGTGTTAGATCAGCAGGCCCGTCTAATTTTCATTCTTAATTGTCTTTTAAATCGTTGCATGCACATTTGCCGCATGAAAGCCTGCAAAATAAAGCAAACAAGTTATAATGATAATATTAACTTGCAAATTGTAGGGTAAGCATGTAAACTTAATATTCGCCTTCTCATACGTATTATTACAAACGTGCCTCTTGACTGGTCGTCATGCAAAACGTGATACTCGGCCCGTACTAGCTATCACGCAACCATTAAATGTTTTTCAAACTGCCACCATCACTTTAAGAAACAAAAAAGTAAAACAATATAAATTAAATTGTTTTCCGTAATATATGCACACGGATGTAATGAAAGAAAACGGATTTCTCCCTTTTCTAATCTGAATTGTTGGTCAAGTCCATTAAGCTCTCTGTTTTCTTTGTTTATCTATCGCATAATTTCCCATTTCAATTTGCATTAGGCAAAACGAATGAAATTCGAACAGTTTCAGGATTTGTTAGGAGGTCTGAACCATCATTTTTTTCTCGAGTGACATCACAACCCTTGCAGGGTTAGCCTACCAGAGCAGTAATATGCTTTTTCTGTGACTTAGTGTACCAAAAGCAGCAGTTCGCATGGGATTCGAAACATTCTCGGACTTTATGACAGGCCGTTACGACCACCACTGACTGACTGACCAAAAACATTAAAATTATTTGAATGTTCAATTTTCTATTATGCCTTAGAAACGGCCAGACCGTAATGCTGTTTCAATATTCATATTAGGTGAGCATTATTGTTAAAGCAATGGTAAAGTAATTTCGCTAGTGCGACGCACAGCTAGAACTAGCGTTTGCCGTACCAGTGCAGCAAAACTAGCAAAATAGATCCGTTCCTTTTGTTTTCCGATCCGTTCCAATCAGTCTCGCTCTATTGGGTTCTGTTCGCAATTATCAGTGCGTGTGAAGGTAGTACTTTTCGTTTTGATTCTGTGCTACTTTGACGCTACCGTCTGCTCTGCCCTTTTCTACTTTACACTATGAGAACACAAATGTGATCCAGTACTGTTCCGTTCTTTTTTTTTCACAACATTTCCATTTATACGTTAAGTTTAGCGAACAAAATTGCACGCTGATACTCCATGCCAGCCACGGTGCAAAAGATGATCGAAATAATGAAATCAAACGCTTATTAGCACAACTTTATTCCGTTTCCGTGCATATGTTGGCCGGTTGCTTATTTCCTCCACGTTTACTACCTGTTTATACTCTGTTGATTTATTACGTATTTATTCACAAATATATTTACAAATTTGTTCATTCACGGCCCACTGTATCGCCTGAAAGTGTTTGCAAGAATGTAAGAAAAACACATACACCTATGCTCAGAAAACATCACGCCAATGATTCATACACGGATGTAGACGCAGTGTGGTGGCTTGTGTGCCTCACAGCACATGCTCTAGGTACACACACTGCCGCACAATACCAAACAGCCAAACTCAGGGGTGTTGTTTGTGTTTCTGTATGGTGCACTACTCTATTCTCACAGCACCCCTTTATGCATCCCTATACCACCCAAACCTTTACTTCCACCTAACCAGCTAGCCCTATTCAGCACGGCTTGTGATGCACCCGTAAAACCCCTCGTCTGCCCCGGCCCAGCGGCACCTTGTTGTTTAAGCATACAGTTCACCATACACACACATACACACTCGCACACACATGCTACCCACCCACACTAACAAGCACAACAAAACTAGACGCACACATACTCGCAGAAAAATCGAGAAGACGAAGAAGCTTACGCTAGAAAAACTGCTAGAGAAAGCGTTCTGTCGCTCGTCAACCCCGTCTCGCGCCTTACTTTGGAGCACTGCTTGAGGCTCGTGCCAAAAAAACGTCTTAATTAAAAGAGAAATACGAGAATGCCGTCCAGGTGCACTTGCCCTTGTGTTTCGCCGCAACTGTACCAGGCTAGAAGAAGGTGCTGATAAAGCTGCTAGTATTTCCTTTACACTCGCGGCACACGGCTCAAGGGCTTCCAATAGGCTATTTCCGTACGCGAGAGTGTGTCTGGTAATTCGACACACGCACACACAGCATTTCATTTACGCCAGTGGTTGGCAGGCGGGAAATGGTGAATGGATACAGTTTTTCTTGTTTTGTCAAGTCGGTTTGTGTTTGGCATCTATTGTACCCAGCTTCCCCATTGCATTTTCATTGCATTCTTATTACGAATAGCTTGGTACAGCTGAGCACTGGTGAGGTTAAGTATTTTAAATTGTTGTAGTATATTTTTCATGTTATTTTTGCCAAGTGATTAAACTACCGTAAAACAAAATATGAATACGCCTTTAAAATCTGTACTTTTCCCAGTCCAGGCGTTACGTATGCCGCGAGCTATAACACACAAACTCTAGCTACGGCTGCGTGCCTAACCCTGACATCTTCGCCTAAGCACCGTTTTCCCCAACCCCAGCGATGACTCGCGTGGCAATCTCGTCGAAAAGGAGTGGTGGCGCCCTGGCACACAAATGCTGACGAGCCATTTTCAATTCTAGCATTTTATTTACACTTCAAACTCCCGGTTTTTCGCCTGCCAAGGACAAACTCTGCCCGTTCACGGACGGCAGGTGAGAAAAGAAAGTCACGCACGAAAGACAAATTCTTAAATTCACGAAGCACACACACACACACATACACACAGCACAGCATAGTTACACGCGGCGCTTTAACCCGCAGCCGCCATTTTGATTTGTTTACATTCATGTGCAGCAGCAGTAGCAGCAGCAGGACCAGCACGGAGGAAGGATGCGGAAAACCCAAACGCCTTTCCTTTCCTCTGCAGGTTTGTGTGCCCCAAAGGAAAATGGGTTGGAAAAATGTTAAGATACAAACAAAGCAAAAAAAAACGACCGTAACAGTAACCAGCAACCTGCAAAACCGGTTACGTGAGGGGTGGAGTTTTGTGGAACGGTGGGCAGCAACTGCCAGCAAAACTCTTTTCCACCTCACCATCGCTGGGTAGCGGGTGGAGGGGTGTGTTTGGTACGGTGGTTGGAGTAGTTCGAGATTCGGCCACCAGCATACTGGTGGCGTCACTTGCTGTATTTATCAAGCCTTGCGCCACAAGAGTCACACACTGGGAGACAGAGTAGACGAGCCAGCGGGCAAAAAAAAAAAACAAATGAAAAAAAAAAACATTTAACGATAGGTGCCATTAACAACTGATAAAAATTACTTCTTCATCTTACTTTCCTCCACGTGTTACGAGTTTGTGGCTTTTAGTGCCGCAGCACACCAGCACACAACGAGGCAATAAAAAGCTTCTTATTGGTTGGGCTCGTTGCTCTCTCTCTCGTTTTCTTTTGGATTGGGTGAAAAGGAGGCGAAAAGGAGAATTGAAAGCAATTTAGCAATGCAGGAGCTTCGGTTGGCAGGCGCACACGTTTAAACGGTTTAAATGGTAATTACCAGTATTACTTCCTACCCACCTAAATAAATGAGCAGGTTTGGTGGCGGTAGCGGTTGGTGAGAACAACCAGGGAAATAACGATGACGATATATACATTCTAATTACTAACAATACGGTCTTGTTCGTTTCTGCTGCATAAAAAATAAATAAATTCTGATGAAACGAACTGCTGACTGTCAGGTGAAAGATAGGGGACAGGTGAACATAAAAGAGAACAAGTTTGACCGAGTGTGCCAGGCAAGGCGTGTTTTTACACACGATTGGAGCGGTAAGACCTCTCAAATAAAATCAACCAACTGAATTGGTTGAGATTGATGAGGCAGAAGATGCAAACACGAGTGCTTTTGGGTAGGAACTGAACCAAAGGTGTTGCTGGAGAGCGCTTCCTTGCACGTCTCTTAAACGCTGGAAGTTTTTTTTTGTTTTAGCTGCAACGCCTAGCTTTCCTTCGCACACCAGCAAACAAATTCTTCTCCGCATACCAACAACAAATGCACTTGGAGTTGGCGACGCACACGATGGATGATGATGTTAACTTCTTGCAGCCAGACAGAAGTCCAATTAGCGAGTAATTAGCGAGCAACCGCTAACAAGCTCTTCCACCGACCTACACGATTACAACTCAACACCGTCTTCTGTGTGCGTTTGGTGGCGGGGACACCTACCGTTATCAGATTGATGCTGATGGGTAAAGGTTGATTGACAGCGAATTGGAAGCACCAGCTTTGATGGTTGGCAGGATGCACTTTTCCGCCCGTTCGGTTGTTTGGCGGCTTTCCACCCTCTTTAAGCACTATTGATCCACTGTGTCCCTCGCACGCACGCACGCACGAGCTCAGCTTTTTCACACACCAAACAAAATGTCTATTTATCCGTGCCGCACACAAAAACAGACACAACAAACACACACACTAGTGCATTGACACAATGGATGGCTTCTTTTTTTCTAGTTGCTGAAATTTACGACAGAAAGAAGGTTGAAATAAGAAAAATTATAAAAAATTGTGAACACTTTTCCCAACACACACATTTACTCGAACACTTTCTCCTTTACACTTCGCACAATTGAAGCTACTTGGCTTCCTTACGAGACTTTGGTGTGTCTCACGGTAACAAACAACAACCGTGAGTAATCAATCCCCCGTGCGGCTCAAAGCAAACCGTGCACCATCGTCATCACCATCGCTCTATGAGGCTGGAAGGCTGAGAAGGCTTGCATGGAAAATGGTACTAGGAAAGGCGGGAGCAGAGGGAGAAAGGAGGTGGAGAAGGGGGGGGGGGGGATACACATAGAAAAGCTGATTTTAAGCAAAAAAAGGGGTAACCGAGGTTACGCACACTGATACACATCCATTGGTTTTTTCTAACACCCATACACGCTACTTCACACCCATACCCAGGCGATAGACGCGTACGCCACGGTAAGTGGTGTATTGCTTACGTCTTTCTCCCTCTCGCGCTAGAAACGAGTGAATTTTCACCAACTCTGAATTAAAAGGTAGGTTTTTCATGTAATTGTTAATGAAAAACGAACACCACCACCCTTTCCTGTTTTAATTCAAACGCACCACAACCTTAAAAGACACGCACACTATTTTTATTTTACTTTGTTGTGTCGCTGGGAAGGGAGAAAGAAATGCTCGACGACCTCATACGCACGAGGCTCTCGACCATACGCAAGACGGATGGAGGAAAACTGGTTGGCCTGTTCGTTGCCGTTTTACCAGCTTATCGGTCCCGACCGTGCTGTCGGTGTCTTTTTTTGACTCAATTGCGCGAGAGACCACTGCGCTGGAGAATTGTGTCGTTTGATCTCATACCAAGCACGGTAGCATTCACGGGTAACAAAACGAGAGGGAAAGAGTCCCACACCAGTGGTTGGAATTGAATTTGAGCAGCAGCTGGGATATGAAAAGTTTTCGATTTTATTTTCCGTTCGTAAAGGCACCAATAAAATGCAGATCAAAAGAGAGAGAGTTTTATATCAAGAGAGCAAGGGGAGAATAAGGGAGAGAGTGAGAGATGGTAACGGAGAGATTGCTTAAACTTTGGGAGAGCTTGCTGGTGATGGGACAAGTATCAAAACGTACAGTTTGAATCCGCTAGCACGTTGAATGAATCCGAACCGCTTCAACAGTTACTCAAGATAAGTGTTGTGTAAAGCCCAATGGAGACGGGACCTACTTGTAGCCGAGCTACATTTGACAACCGCCGATTTACTTTGTTATTCGAGGTTGTCAGCAACTTACAAAAATCCGGACGTTGGTCATGGTCATTCTTGATAGCCTGATCCGTCTGGCCGGTATTTGCAAAAGAGCTCATTGCGTCGTAACGTTTTACCCTGGCTATGCTGTCGTATGCGGCCTTGAAATCATTGAAAATATGGAACGTGTTGAGCTGTTG
>KB671680.1:88174-142351 GCA_000349105.1 Anopheles epiroticus
GATTTGTTTAGCGTGGAACTGTCCCCCGACGTTCAGGCATCCCAGTTTCCTGGAATTCTCACCCCCTTCCTCCTTAGGCATGAGCAGTCACCCACCCAAAAGGTTAGGTTTAGGCCCATGTTATCACCCTGCACGACGTGGACTTGTCCGAATAGGAGTTGGATGGAATCTTCAGGAGGACTCAGGTCCCATCCCGTTGTAGGGCAAATTCGTGGTAGTTCTTAAAGAGTAAAAAAAATATATTTAAAATCAATAGTGGGCCGGCTCGGTGGCCTAGTGATAACGGCGAAGGCATGTCAAGAGGCCCTACGTCGCATCAAATCTCATTCGGTCTGTTGCCGCCCCCTATACGCCCGATTGACTAGCCTGCTATGGATTCACTAAGTCACAGGAAAAGCCAAAGCACTCTAGTGCTCTGGTACGCCTTGACCCTTCAAGGACTGTTGTGTCACTCAAGAAGAAGAGGGTATAATACACTTTAATAAGCCTTAATATACATGAAACATCGATTTCATTTCAGTTTTAATGCACATGAAACATAGATATCGATTTAAATCAAATAAAATCTTTTTTTAACTATGGCCACTGTTGAATTGGAACTGGTTTCTCCTCAATTTTTACTGTGCGGTAGGATATTTTGCAACGACCTAAAAATAAACTTATAAAACCTCAGTGAACCGTGACCTCGAGAGCGACTCATGTAATGCGCGTGTTTTAAAAAATCTTATCAATTCTCATGCGTCCTTTAATATGCAATAATATTAAATATTATTTGGCGGCGCCAATCTTCATACGACAAGACCAGAGATATAAAACCCATCTGGATCGTTCATGACCTGACAATCTAGGTGATATTGTTTTTTTGCCTCTCTATGTTCTGTCAAGCTCATCAGGTTCATTCATGGTTTTCCATCACTAGCGCGAGCGCAATTACTCTCTTTCTTGTTCGCTCGCTCTCTCAACTTTATGAATGGCCTGTGCAGTTCGCATTGATATTGGTATTGGTATTTGTCTTACTACACTACGCTGTAAATACACTTCATTTTTCGCAAACAAACACTCCAAATATTACGCATCTTGCTTATGGCTTTTCTGGATTTAAAGGGAGAAAAGGGACAAACCTTTACCTACCATGATATAATTCCGGCTGCAATGAATGGTGGTAGTTAAGGTCCTTGCTAGTAAACCATTAATACATTTTTATCACATCTTCATTTCCTGCTTCCAGAAACAGGATTATTTATGTAACCGTTTCTTGCAAAATGACCGATTACATTCTAACAGCGTTAAAATCTTCGAGTGAAATATTAAACTTGGCTGCACAATTGAATACTTTCTATAGTTGGTATCTTTTCGTGTATGTCTACGAACAAATTATGTGCACATATTGAAGCATACAGGTGTGATAATGTGTTCGATGCTACGAGATGTTTTTGTTGTATCATGTTACTCTAATTGAGTTTCATATTACGATAGAAAATAAGATTTCTGGCCTAGACCTATCTGCCTCAGGGCCATACATTGCATATATATAAGATACATGACTTCATGTGACTAAAGCCTACAGTTGAAACTGTTTACGGATGCTGAGCCAATTGGCAATAGAACAAATAAATGCTTATACACCTGTCTATGTATACATGCAAACTGCAACGATTCCCTTACTCGATCTTGCTAGCCTTGAATGACTATGGTAACGTTCCAGCTAGTTTGTGTAATACTAGAGGATTGTTGCAGTAAACAAGAAAAGATAGCAGATTTCTGCACGTTTATTTATGGATTTATACTCTTGAGAAACGAAAAAAAAGGCAGCAGCACATACACTTTTTTCTTTATTTTTATAGAGACCTTGACCATCAGGCTAACATTCGTCTCTTTGCACATACATAACAGAAAACTAATACTATTAAATGATATACAATACCGCTTTATTATATAATACATATTCTCCCCTATCCATCCCCTTAACCCCGGAGAGCATTAGCCAGTGACCCACTATCTAAAATTGTTCATCATTGGCATACAACCGCTATTCGAGATGCGTTAGTCTTTTATGATGGTAACTGTTTTAAATTGTTGCCTGTGTATCCTCAAAAACAATGGAATAATTTAAAGCGCTGGGCACGCTGCTAATGTGGCCAATGTGGCTCAGATTATAAATGACATAGTATAAAAACGCAGCTGTTTAACTACAACACACTACACTGCATAATACTTGAGAAGGGGTTGCTCAAATTTTGGAAATAAGTACTTGACCATAGCGAACCTCCGCTCCGTGATTCTTCCCTAGTTGTCTCGCAAGTATTCACGCAGATCGTCTACTTTGAAGCGAGAAAAACACTCGTACACGCGCGAAATGCCAAAGTAGCCAGTCAGAAACACTACCCCAAGGATTGCCATCATCAGAAACACGCCAATCAGCAAACTTACAAGCATTACTGAAGCGGCAGTGATGAGCGCGCCCTCGATCATCACAAAACCGGTGAATGCTATCACGGCGGTTGTCATTGTGAAGAAGATAAACAGCAGAAAGGGTAGGGTGAAGGTGATGATGACGATCGCGACCGCCAGGGCCAGTATCGGATACTGCTGCAGACTAGCAAAAATGGTCTGCGCTATTTCCTGCAGCCTATACCGGGTGGCCGTTTCTGACACTGCCTTATTGATGCGATGTACTGCAAAAAAAAGGGATCAAGGAAGCCTTAAAATTACCGTTTAGGAATAGAGACAACATTAGATAGGTAGGTGACGCACGGTAAAGTGATGTACGGGACAGTATGAAGCGAGCCAGGTCTTCGTTTCTCCGATGACGCCTTTCCATTTCCTTTGCGTCTTGCTGCGTTTTCTGGCGTTCCGGAATGCTCTGAAAAGCGGAGAAATATAAGCACAGAACGTATTTAAGGTTGAATTAGTCGGTCTTAACATTGTTTTAATATAGACGGTTACCTGAGTTTCAATTCTTTCTTCGGTAACTGGTAAAGGCATTTTGGCTAGTAAAACTGATTTAACAAAAATGGTTAACACTCGTTCTCCATGGCAGATACACATGCAGCCAAACAATAAGCAAACGGATGCTTTAGCTGTCAAACCTCTTAAAGGCACGAAAGAGCGAATAAAAAAAAAGCACCGTTTCGATTGTTCGGGGCAACTCAATTTGTTTACAATCATTTCATTCGTGATTGTTAAATTTTTATTTCTTTAAAGTTTTAAATGAGTTATTAAAACATCAGAAAATTTAAATTTCGGAGAAACAAAAATTGTTGACACGAGAAAAGAGAATGTTTTATAACAACAGTTGATCTTGTTGACAGCTAGCGACATTGGAAATAAACAAAATCGTTTTCCCTTTAGTCTAGCTGCATACATTACACTGTAATACTATAATTTCACTATCGCTGTGTTAGTCTAAAAGTTGTAAAGCGGTCCCTCTACAAAAATGAATTCCAAAGCTGGAAACTATTTCCGACACGCGGCAGTAGTAGCGTTTGGTATGGTACTGTTCTATCTCTTGGCTTTCAAGCCAATCCAGCTTCTGGAACGTTTTGGCTTTGGGAGGAATGCCCCGTCCACTCAGCAACAGGTCCAGGTCGAGCATGACCAGCTATTCACAGAGGCAGTACTGCGAAAGTACAACGGCAAGGACACCAACGAGCTGTATTTGGTGATACTGGGGCACGTTTATGACGTTACGGTTGGATTTAAACATTACGGACCGGGACAATCGTATCATATGTTCGTTGGTACACAATTATATGCTTTCCATCCCTCACGAACTCTAGCGTCTTGAAGTAGTTATCTAATTTTTTATCTATTGATTTATTTGCAGGACAGGATGCGACCCGGTCGTTTGTGACGGGCGAGTTTGAACATTACACACCGGAGCTGAGCGATGTTAGTGCGTTGAAGGAGAGTGAACTTGAGCAGCTGCTCACGTGGAAGGAATTTTACGACAAAACATACCGGTACGTGGGAAAGCTTGTCGGCCGCTACTTTGACCCGGCAGGGCTAGAAACGGCTTACTATCGGCACGTGCTGGAGCGTGCGGCAAAGGCGAAGGAGAACAAAGACGGAGATCATCAGTATCCTTCCTGTAACGTGGAGTGGAAGATCGAGATGGGCACGCGCGTTTGGTGTACGAACCGCAGCGGCACTGGCCAGGTACGGTCCTGGGTCGGTCGACCGAGAAAGGTGGTACAGCGAGAGGAGAACGGGAGCGAAAATCGCAGCGTTCAGTATTGTGCCTGCCTACCGGAAGATGTGTCCGATCCCGCACATTACGTACTATTTCCAGGATGCGATGAAACGGCATCTTCTTGTATAGTTCCGGATCAAAACTAGGAAATTATTTACCGTTAGTATTAAACATTCCGTTCGATTCCGGTGTTATGGAATAACAGCACACAATAGACAAACACAAATGTGCCTTTTTCTAGATGCCTTGCAGAGCAAAACACTCAACTTACATATCGTTTATACATATCAAACATGTTTGCACTATATAAGCAACGCAATATAACGTAGCCCTGTTTTGTTATGAAACTAAAGCAAATTTATTGATGGAAGAAAATATAGGTTCCTCTCTCTGGTATATCTAAGAGTACTTAGCAAAAACAATTCGTAATATTTTTATAACAATCGTACACAAGAGAAAGAAAAAAAACAAACGAAAGTATAGAATATTAAGTTGGTAAACTACAATCATAGAAAATATCACACTGGGTTCGGGTGCTGCTGTTGTCCCTCCGACGGCTGCTGACTTCGTATTGCGTACTTCCGGACGTTCTCTGGCGTATAGTCTAGGACCTGGCTCTGTGTGGCACGGTTATGCTTTTTCTGGTGGAAATATATCTTCAGCACACCCTTGACCGCAATGAACGCGAATCCTCCGAGCAGTGTGCGATGCAGATCGTTCTTGATCGATTTGAAGAAAATTTTCCCCACGATAGTGGAGATAGTCGGCAAAAGCAGCGCGCCGCAAAATACGCGCGTCACAGACAGCGGTTCCGACGTGCTGATCGTGCTTCTGGGATACGGTTCCGGATAGTTGGGGCTCGGTTCGTTGCTAGAGAGAGATAGAGACAAAGACAGTTTTATAGGGTTTAATTGGGTTAAAAACAGAACGATTGATGATACGTACGATACAGGCAGCATCAGCGAGATGACGGGATATTTCCGTATTTCACATTGTCGATTTTGCAGGAAGCGAAGCACTATATCCTCCCAGCGGAACATACGCCCGATCACAAGCGCTATCGGTATGGTGGGCAAACAAAGCAGTAAAGCGATCGGTTCCGCTTGCTCCATCATGGATAGGCCCCGCTCGAACCCAGTCGTCTGCAGCACGGTGACAGCGCCGAACGTGATCGCAGACCAGTAGATCGAGCAGACTATAGCCCCGGCAGCCATACCCGGGCTAAGCTGCTTTGCGAAGATATCGAGCCGCTCCAGCACGAACGCAAAGCTGCCCATCGACGGCAGGACGATGATGTACCGGGTTTGACATTGCGGGCAGTTGATACTTTTGTACGGGTTACCCTTCTGCTTTTCGTCGATCCATCGCTTCAAGCACGACTGGTGGACCCACTTGGTGGCGCCACGACAGTTGCACGGCTGCACCCACGGCGCAACCTTGTCGTCCTCCTCGGTTGCAAAACACACCCAGCAGTACCGTTCCTCCTCTTGTTGTTGCTGCTGCTGATGCTGATGCTGTTGCGGTTGGTTCAGTTCTAATGGTGTCGCGGTGGGTGAAGGAGTTGTAGCAGAAGCACCAGCAATAGCTGGTGTTTCTTCACTGTTACCCTGCCCACCGGCCTGCTCCTCCATGTTCAGATTGGATCGCTGGTCGTCTGTTAGCATGTCCCAAAAAACAGCTGACCCTTACAGCTAACGCAGATACCGAAAAATAAACCACACGTACGAAACCACAGGTTTAATGTGACAGTGCGGACAACGAGCGTATTTGCTTCGCTAAAATAGAACCGTCGGTTTGCGCAATATTTACCAAACTTTTCCTCACTCAATAATGCGCCACTAGTTCGTTTTGTTTCTTCGCGTTACGATTCCGCACTCTTCTTAGTTGTGCATATAGAAATACCTTCTAAATAATGATCTGACGAGCTGGTTTAGTTTATTCTCGGTGCACACAAAACGAATATGTTCCCGGTTTTGACATCTTATTAAGGTCGGACGACCCAAGGTGTATGTATGGTGATTTTTTATCGCTTTGGCCCTGCTCTAAATTCTGTCGGATACGACAAACGACAACGACAAATTTTATGGGTAATCTAGGAATCTTCTATAGAATTGAGAAGGGAGATTTACAGTGCCCTTTAAGTTTTTTTTGACTCTCATGTTAGTCGAAGCCTCTCAAAGAAAAAGTAAGCCTCTGAATGTGGGAATTTGGACAAGCGTCTAAATATCCATAGGAGGATACAACCTTTCTCGCAGAATAGAAGAAGAAGAAGAAGAAGTTTTTTTTTATTCAGTAGTAACGGCCTAGCCGTATTGCCATTGCTATTGCTTTAAGTTTGTATCATAAATTATTTTAAACTTTGTTTCAGTTTATACAATAATGAATACAGAGTTGCTCATGGCCCTGATGGAGGAAAAGGCCCTGATGGAGTAAAAGAAAAAAGACCGTTGTGATGCGTGAAGGAAATACAATACAGACACTGTTCTTGCGATTCGCACAGCAATATTTTGATGAGTTTTTTTTTATTTTTGTCGTATCTTTGTACATGTTTGTGTTTTATTGCAATTATTGATGACCAAAAGATATTATTCAATACATATTTCGATACAAACATGAAATTATAGCTTAGCCAACGCTCTAGGATTTGTATTAATACATCTGATACAAATACAAACCCATGCTATCATATGGAGGTGCCAAGTTTGTTTGCATTCCCCCTAGTCAAACAAGTGCTCAATCTGTATGCAAGCTCCAAGGTGTTTGTATTTAGAAGGTGAAGTCGTCCAGAGCAAATTGACATTTCTCAACCTGACATAACACTTCTGGGAGCTCTGGTACAGAATTTAGCGAGGGGCTGGTGAGGGTGCTGAAAACCCCCCTAGTCAAACAAGTGCTCAAACTGTATGCAAGCTCCAAGGTGTTTGTATTTAGAAGGTGAAGTCGTCCAGAGCAAATTGACATTTCTCAACCTGACATAACACTTCTGGGAGCTCTGGTACAGAATTCAGCGAGGGGCTGGTGAGGGTGCTGAAAACTGTATGCGATTTTGACATAACAATTCCAAAGATGTCGCCTGGCGAAAGCGATAAAAATTCACCTGGTAAATAAATACACCTTGTGCAAGCTCCTAATTTTGTAACGCCGGTCCTCAGCCCATACAAAAATGATTGGCTGAGCCAAGGTCCCTTGAGGATAGAGGTCGAAGCATAGCCTTTTTCTGGTCCGACATTTTCGAGTTGATGTTTGACAGTTTGCTTGAAAAGTGTTTACCAATATCTGCTACAATCGTTTCATACCACAAGCTTGATGGCAAAGAAAAACAGCGAGAAACAACAAGTTGCACGTCTGTATACCCAAAATTACAATAATTTCAGAGTCTGATCCAATATTTGTGGAAAACTTTAGCTTAGTGAAGTTCTATTCTAGTTTGCAGTTAGCGAAAGCAAAGCTTCATGTACAAAACGTGCAAGTTGATATGCCTAGCCAAAATACACGATGTAATTCGTCCTTTTTACGTTTTAATGCTAATACTAGCTAATTTTTCTTCAAAATCGTTCAGAAGCAATGTAAAGAATCATCTTCTCAGTAATCTTTCACCGAAAGGCATAGATAAACAAACTCCAAGCAAACTGTCAAAACTGTTCCCTCTGCTGCTTGTCATTTTACACTGAATGCTTCGACCTCTATCCTCAAGGGACCTTGGGCTGAGCTACGAACCCCGAATTCTTGTCAAAATTGTATGGGACTTGAAAGTTCGAAGGACTCGACCAAAGTGGGTGTAATACACAGGTGGGCTTAATCCTAACAATTTGACAACCGCGGTGTAAAAAAATTATAGAAATGGTTGGTACTTCGAGGTACGGTCACTTGCTGGTGTGAGTATATTGTTTGCTTTTATATTAAATTTTACGCATAGAGAGACACATTATCAGTGTTGTTCTAACTAAACCGACCCAATAAACCATTCAATCAATAATGATAATACACATAAGACGTAGCGAAACGATTTCAACGCCGTTGTCGGAACACGATTCCCTCAACTAGTAACAATGATATTTTGGTGTTTTCCATTTACTTCTGGCTGGCTGAAGGGACCTGATATATCAACAGACCTTGATTGAAACATTTCGAATGCTATAAATATAGGCTGCTATAATTTGGTAGCCATCAACGCGTAGGTTAGTGTGCGTGAAAGGGAAGACAGGTAAAGGTGATCGCCCGGACGGCGGGAACCATTACTGCACATTAGGCAACGGAACCAAGCGGACGCTAATTCAGTAGTCATAAGATTATGTTTGTAATAAACGTTTAAAAGTCAAACATAATTTCGCAACTTCTTCTCTGGACTGATCAAATAATTTATACTGCGTTTAAGCGCCTAACGATAACTTCCGATATTTTATTTGCGTTCCTACTAATAGAGTAGAATTTGATCTGGTCACTCTGGATGGGTCTTCCACCTCTTGCGGGAACCGAGTAGCTCAGATTCGTCGTACCGGATTGAGCTAATGTAGACACACAGTAAAGAGACTTTGGTCCTAACCTAATACATTTATTTTAAACCAGTAGTAAAGCCTACATACAGGGTGCCCATTTTATGCTACATGTCCATTTTGCCCCGTGTTCCTTTACGCGGTTTTCGCGGATTGCTCAAATTTTGGTTGGTGTGTATTCGTCCAATTTTTTTGTTGACATTTGATATGTCAAATACGGTACAATTTGTCGACGGTTGCCTCCAATACCTACCAATTGGTTTTAAAACCGCGTTTGTTTGAACTCGCGTTAATAAGATACCACGTATTTCGGGGACATTTCATATTTGAATTATAAATGTTAAACTCGTTGAAATTGCCATTTAAAATATCTGTCTCACACCCTGGTTTGCGAATGCTTTTAACTTTTCCCCTTTTTTTAATTTCTTGTTTATTATAACCAAATATCCTGCTCGGTGATCTAGTGGTAACGAAGTGGGTCTGTCAAAAGGCCCGACGTCGTATCGAATCCCATTCGGACTGTTGCCGCCCCCATAACCAGGATTGAATATCCTGCTATGGGTATACTTAATTAAATGAAAAAGTCAAAACAATAGTACTACTATTGGTACTGTACTCTGGTAGGCCTCGACATACCTTAAAAGGGTTGTTATGCTACCCAAGAAGAAGAGAAAACATAGTTTAAACCAACACTTCCCTGAATACGCCAACTATGTGTTCGGAACTTGGTCACCGACAAAAAGCGGAATGAAACCCGGAATGCCACCGATATATAATTCGTTCGAATCTGCTAATACTATTGTGTTTTACGCACATGCGTCAAATCGCGCCGTTTGGCGGCTATAGCGAAAGGCAAACGTTAATAGCGTTTGCTTGAATCCGGCAGAGCCCGATGCAGTCCCTTGTTTTTAACCGAGTCAAGCTAGAGTGTACACCCCATCCCGTCCTGTCAGAGGGTACGCAGCGAAAAAGAGAAAGAGCGTTGTGTCAGATACAAAAGCAGCAGAAGCAGCATAAGCAGCACAGGCTTGGAGGATTCGCGCTCTCGCGCTATATCTTCTTTTTACACGGTACGCCTTGTGCGACGCCATCGCAAATTCTGCCCGTCGTGTGTGTAATCGGTTTGTGGGCTCTTTATTGGATTGTTTGCATCACTCGTGGGTGGTGTAAATGTTCTCCGATACTCGGGGGAAAGTGCTCCCGGTGGTGTTTTAAGGTAGGATAAAAACAATCCGCGTATGCCAGTCCGGAAACGGTTCGGAACACCACACTCATGTGGTATCCCCCGGCGTCACTTCTTTTGCTGTGCATCGGAAGTGGTGCAGGTTTGTGGAAAAGAGAAGAAGAATCAGTTAGCGGGGGAATCAAGAAACAGTGAACGCTCAGTGAACCATTTCAAGCGACGTGTTGTGTGTTTGCATCCCCGTACGCGTTTGTGTATTTTGCAGGGCTGAAAGTGACTGAAGGAAAACCCAGCAACCAAAAACACAGCAGCAATCAAAAAGTTTTACACCACCAGCGGCTCAACACACACGCTCTGCGATGCCACTGCTCAGGCGGCAGGTGCTCCAGAAGACTTCCGCCGCGGAACGCCTCCGTGATGGCGATGAGGTGCTGTTTTGTGAGGCGACCGGGGAGATATTCAGCAACTATGAGTGAGTATGCGTTTTCTCGCTCACAGTCAACCCTTGTACCGTAGGATGCACCGCTTCACAGTTTTTGCATGTATCATCCCCTCGTCGGTCAGATCCCCTTTCCCTGTCCGGTCCTATTTCGTATTTGATGCCTCTCATGCATTGTTTATTTTCTTCGCAGAGATTATTTCCATCGCATCATGCTCATCTCGTCGATGGTGTGGTCCTGTGCGATGACCGGGCGGCCCAATCTCACCTACTCGGAGGCACTCGAGTCGGAAAAGACGGCTCGAAAGCTGCTGAAAACGTTTCCTGCCGAGGTGAAGGGTCCCTTTCTCCTGGTCGCTTCCCACACCAAGCGCAGCTCGATCAACGAAATGCACGAGGACGTGTACGGGTTCGTGAAGGACCATTTGTTTAAGGGCGAGGCGGTTGATGCGATGGATCCGGTACGGAAGCAGTTTCGCCCTGCAATCATTGTAAACGTATTGGTGGATAGGTAAGAAGAGAGGAAGAACGACACTGTAACGGCGGTCGGTACCGGTTTCCACAGGTCCATATGTTCGATTCTTTTCAACTGCATATTCAACATATTCCAATCCTTACTTTTACATTAAGTTACTTACTTACTACAACCCCTTTGCGGTTTCTGCTACAACAAACTATGAAGTCGTTCACGGACTCGCGTCATCTTTCGCCGATCCGTTAAACCGCATTTTTTGGTGACCGTGCCTACGCCACCTCAACTTGAGCCTATCACGCTTCCTCTGTCTATGTGGACGGCATAAGAATACTTTACGCACTGAGTCGTCCATATGCATATATCATGGCCTGTAATGTTCGCACAGCTCGTCGTTGTATCGGCTCCTCCATTATCCCTACTGTCCACTGTCCCCATACGTGGGAACACGATTCGTTTGAGACAGTTACCATGTCTCTTTTATATACATCCTTTTTTATTTGTATATGTTATGTTCTATTGAAAAAAAAAAACAGCTATAACATATGAACTTTGTTTCTGAAATTAATGATTGTGAAGTTGCCAATGTGTTGGTTGGTTGGTTATTTGGCTTATAGAGACTTTGCAAACCCATGTGTTTGGAAATCTGTGACTTTACTCTGGGATTGGAAAAATAATTGAATTTGGTCGAAAATGGAATCGAACCACCTTGTTGGCAAATGCCACTTTGTTACCAGACCGGCACCATAACATAAAAATGAATGAACTATTTTAATTAATCGCATTACTTTAAGATCACAAACACCCAACGCATTGACGTACCAGGTGCGATCCGACGAAGAAGGCGACATGGCACCGAAGGTGTGGATCGTAACGCCCGGCAATGTCAGGCGCGACCGCAGCTCGTTAACGCGCGATAAATGTAAACTCTTTCTCAAGCAGCACGTGGAGGCCGGCCCGGGTGGTCAGCTCCGCATCAAGGCAGACTCGCTATCCCGGTACGTTACCGGGGAGGGATGGACCGACGAGCAGGTCTTTTTCGGCCAGACGCCAAGTTTTGAACAGTCCAAGCGGTTGAAACAGAACGCGGAGCGCAGCGAAACGAGTGGCGGCGGGAGCGCAGTAACCAGCGTCGTCAAGCAGACCAAG
Source organism: Anopheles epiroticus (assembly GCA_000349105.1). Taxonomy (NCBI): domain Eukaryota; kingdom Metazoa; phylum Arthropoda; class Insecta; order Diptera; family Culicidae; genus Anopheles; species Anopheles epiroticus. Next base: position 100,103 of record KB671680.1, read on the forward strand.
AAAAAGCCGGAGACAGCAAAACAGACGAAATCGGATGGTGGTGGTAACAACAAGCAATCATCAGAAGCAGGGAAGCAGAAAAAAGCGAAAAAAGACTCGACAGGGAAGGACGAGGGGAAGAAAGGTGCAGCTAAGGATAAGGAAAAGGCAAGTGGTGGCGGTAAACAGCGGACTATCGACCAGTACATTGAAACGCCTGCACCAGATGCAAAATCAAAGAAGCAGGCGGAAGAGTTGGCACAGCAGAAGCTGCGGATGGAACAGGAAGCACTGGCCAAGAAGCGCATGGAGGAAGAAAAATCACTGCTGGCGCAACAGGCTTCGCTCGCCATCAAGCGCTACAATGCGGTGGTGGAGGACCAGAGGCTGACGGATCAGCGACCATTACCACCAGTTCGTCCGGTACGACCCTTGATTGCAACCCGGCACTTTAGTAACTTCGTCTTCATTATGGAGTTTCTCAACTCGTTTGGCGATTTGGTTGCGCTGCGCAGCAAGTTTCCGGGCGGTCTAACCATTCATCTGCTCGAGCGAGCGCTCATTCTGCGCGAGGTGAACGGACCGCTCTCGGACATCTTCCAAGTGCTGTTGAGTGCGATCTTCTCCCAGCAGCTGGAGGAGGACAATGAAGAAGGTGTGCGGTACGAGCGTATCGAGGGCCTGGCTCAGAAGCGACACACGGTGCCAGATCAGGCACGGGCCCGTGATGCGGCCATTTGGTGCGAGAAGCACTACTCCACTAAGTTGATCGAGATGCCCATCGACTCGATGACGCTTTCCGAGCTGCTTCGGTTGCACTTTCTCTCGTCCGGTGCGCTGGTAGAGGAACGGACCGCCCGCCATCGCTACTACAATCGGGGCGGGTACGGCAATGCAGACGATCCGGGGCTTCGGTTTGTGCGGGATTATCCGCACATTATCCGGGCGTTGAATTGGTACTCCGTCTACCAACTACCGGTGGGCGATATCATCCAGATTATATGCTGCCTAATTCACCAACTGCTTACGTATAGTGGTGTACGCGATCTGGTGGAAGATCGGATCGAGAAGGCACGGATTGCACGGTACAGCTACCAAGCGAACCGGTGGGCACAACGAAGGCTGACGGTAAAGACGGGGTCGCTTAAATATGCGGCACGAGATGAGATGAAACGCCAGCTGGCTGCGTTCGAGGGTACGGATGTGACGGCACGGGAGGCGCATAGAAAAAAGCTTGCCGAGCGACTGGAGGATCAGTGTGCCCGGATCGAAGCGGACGCTCAGAAGCAGATGAAGGTGCTGCAGGTAGAATCAGAGCGACTCAAAGAGGACTTTTTCGATTACCAGATTTATCTTGGTACGGATCGATGTTTCCGCAACTACTGGCTGTTTGAGTCGCTGCCGGGTCTGTTTGTCGAACACGATCGAACATATGCGGGTCGCTGTCTAGATCGGCCCACACCACACATCCCCGGGCTGGCCGCTTGTCCACCCGAGCAGCGCAAGAAGTATATCACCAAAGCGATCATGCTGTGTGCCGGAACGGACGACCTTGCCGGACTGCTCGATTCGAAAACTATAGCGGAAGCAAACCCGGCAGCGGGCGGCGAAGGTAGCTCACAGATGGAGGAGGTGTACGAACAGTTGCTCACACTCGGCAGCGCGAAACTGCAGCGCATTGAGCAGGATGCCAAGACCGCAGCGGCGGCAACACCACAAAGGTCGCGGGCAAATTCGGTAGAACTGGGTGCAGTCGGTACGAACGGATTGAGCGATGGTGCTGCAACGAATCTCCTTACTTCCTCTGCAAATAAGAATGACACCACCACACAGTCGGTGCTTTCGCAACCGACCAATCATGAGCTACTTATGTGCACCGCACAGCCGGACAGTTGTCTGGTGCATACGGCACATCATCCGGAAACGGTTAGCTGGGGCTACTACGCAACGGCCGACGAGCTAGATACCCTGATTCGAAGTCTGAACGGTCGGGGGGTTCGGGAGAAGCAACTGCGCGATACGCTCGAGTGCGAGCGTGATCTCATTCTGACGCACATCGAAAAGTGTCCGATGGACAAGCTGTCGGTCACCGATGGCGATAGGGCCCAAGCAATGGTAGACATTGCGAACCGCAACCAAAAACGGTATGATGCGCCCAACTTTAGCCACGAGCCGGGCACGGAACCAAATGAGATAATGGAGGCAGTGTTTCTCGAGAATCTGCTTGAACTGGAGGCAAAGATAACGGTCGGTTACCTTGGGGTGATGCGGGTGCAGGACCGGGATAAGTGGCGCGCAGCGTTAGAAGCCCATTCTTACGATCCACAGACGGATAAACCGGTGCTGTGGGGCCCGAAGCGGCTTGCCAAACAGCAAGAAGATGGTAGTGCAAAGGAGAAGCAGGAACTAGGCGAAGGTGTCGACCAGAAAGTGCCAGTGAAGCAGGAGAATGGTTGCGAGGAGGGAGATACCGACCCGGTCGATCAGAGTGCGGGATCATCGGAAAGAGCGGAGAGTGTCGATCGGCTGATGTCAGACGTGTCCAACCCAGGGTACGGGTTGCCGGATACGACCGTATCCCTTCTAGACGAGACACTAGACGGCGAAGAAGTGTCGTATCCGTTACATGAATCGGAAACATTGCGTCAACGGGTGCAGGCATTCGCTAGAGCCCTTCTGCAGGTGGCTCAATGCATTGATCAAAAGTTCCTGCGCCACCCGTTCGGGCCGAAGAAAGAGTATAAGGATCGTTCCGTAATGCAGCAGAAGCAAGTGGAGGGGTTGAAGAATATTGTCCAATGGGAGGTGTCGTTAATGCAGTCGACCTGCTTTGCACAACTCTTCCTGCACTACAACATCCTGTACGATGCGATACATTGGTCACGGTCGGCGGAGCGCATCTGCTGTATGATCTGTCGTCGGAAGGGTGATCCAGGATTGACTCTGCTGTGTGACGAGTGTAACCGTGCCTGCCACACTTACTGCCTGAAGCCCAAGCTGAAGGAGGTACCCGCGGGCGATTGGTACTGCAAGAGGTGCCGCCCGGAAAATTACAAGGAGAAGAAAGCGCCCAACACTAAGAAGAAAAAAATGTTCAAGTGGAACGAGGAAGAAGAAGACATGCAGGAGGAGGAGGAGGAGGATGAAGAGGATGAGCAGGACAGACGCAACAAGGAGGAAGAGGAGGAGGATGAGGAGGAGGCGAATGATGATGGTGTGGAGATGGACCAGGACGACGAGGAGGAGGAACCTGCTGGCAGACGGAAGGATGTACAGATGAAACACGTGGATCAAGCTGATGATGGTGAGGACGATTCAGCAGATTCACATAATAGCGAGTCCGAGAACGTTGTCGAGAATAACGAAGAAAGCGACGAGGATTATCGGATGAAGAAATCGAAGGTAAAGGTGAAGCTAGCGAAGGGTAAACCGAAATCGAAACCGAAACCGAAAATCGTGGTAACGTCTACGGGACGTACCAGTCGCAGTACCGCCGCCACGAACGGTGCCTATCTGTACGAGGACGATGATGAGGAAGATGAGGACGAGGATAACGAGCAGACAATGCATATGGGTGAGGAAGATGATTCGTATGATGAGCGAGAGGAACGAAGAAAACGACGGGCTCCTCAGTTTTCGAACGGTGGTAGTAGTAGCAAGCGACAAAGTCTAACAAAACGCTCCACGACGAACACGAAGCGCAAGCGTACAGACGACGAGCAAAGTGTGTCCACGAGCAAACGAGCGCGCCGGATAGGTAACGGACGGCAGAAAGTAGCACTGGGCAGCGATGAGGAGACGGCCAGCTCTCGCAAGCCTCGCATTAGCTCCCGCTCTACAAAAGGGCAACGGCGTCCATCGCCTTTCAATAATGGTGACAACGACGCGGATGAAGGAGAGGAGGAGGATGACGAGGAAGACGAAGCGGAAGCGGTGGCACATTTGCGGACGGGAACAGCGGCAAGACGATCCCGTCGCACTGGCGAGGACCTACCGCTCAACTCCGTTGCCCTCTATACCCTGATCGACGATATACTGAAGCACCCGAACTCATGGCCCTTTAATCGGCCGGTTTCGTCCAAGGAGGTACCGGACTATTACACCGTCATAAAAAATCCGATGGACTTTGCGCGCATTAAGTCGAAGTTAAACATGGGAGACTACAAGATCAACGAGCAGATGATGAGTGACGTGCAGCTGGTATTTCGCAACTGTGATCTCTACAACACCGACGAGACAGATGTCTATCGGTAAGTTGATTGTCAGATAATTGTACCACCCACCATTCGGAGTATAAATGTTTTTTCAATGCTACTTTCTACTCCGTTCCTTCAAACAGTATTGGGCGCGATCTGGAGCAGTACGTTGTGAAACGGTGCAAGGAACTGGCATTACCTTTCCAACCCAGTGACATGCAAAAATCGGACGTCCAACAGGACAACGCGTCACCGTCCAAAAGCCTCAACGGAGTCGGTGGCACTCACGAGAAGTAGCGAATCATGTGGCGGAAGTATGCATGCAGGGTCGTTCATTAATCACAGAAAGAGTAAGTGGGTTCTTAAATATGAAACATTACTGACACCGTTTACTTATATAACGTAGGTGATTAAAAATATATTTTGCATCATTTTAGAAATAAAACGTTCGCCACTTTTCTTCGTAAGTGCTATAAGAGCGAGCGACGTTCCCTGGCCGATATCGTCTCCGTGTAAAGGCCACGGTGTACAAATCGACATTTCAAAAACTTTTCGCCGAAAAGTCGGAGCCAACCGAAAACTTCACTTAGAAAAACACAAAATTTTCAAACTCATGCAAAACAGTTTGACAGGAGACTGAAAACTCAAAATGAAAACATTGCAAATATTAAGCTGGACAGATTAACTTCATTCTTCTTGGATAAAGCAACAACCCTTGTAGCCACACCAATGTGCTTTTGGTGTTTTTCTGTGAATTAGTGTACCCATAGCAGAATACTCAAATCTGCGTTTGGCGGCGTTCGTAGCCCTAATAGGATTCGATACAATGTCAGAGTTTGTGACAGGCCTACGCCGTTACCACTAGACCACCAAGCCGAAGTTTTTGTAACATTAACGTTATGTAAAACAAGAAAAAATACACGAAACGCCGGTTGATTGACGCTACAGTATTTTTAACCATTTATTATTTCAACTACCGCTTTCAAAAATATCGTCATAATTACTACATGGATGCACCATGTTATTTGTTTACAAATGGCAGGGAATAAACAACCAGTTTTCTCGTGTCAAAATTCGGGTACATGAACCGAGAAAGTTTTGATGAAAGATTTCAGCTTTTTGAGTTTTTGCTTGGAGTTTTCGGATCATGTACAGTGGCTTTAATGAAATTTCGCGACCAGCAGGTTCCAGAGGTAACTTCGTTCGTAGCTGCGTTCCAATGGGACAAAATCATGTATTGCATTAAGTTCAAATTTATTTTAAAATCAACAACCTAGAATTAGATAATATTGACTTATTAGCGTAAGACAGAATTCCAACGAGAACTCACATTTTCTATTGCGAGCGCTTGCGCGTTCCCGGCGCTATTACCGAACAAAACAAACGTATGCAGTAGAAGACCAGGAAAGAAAGGGAACAAATTATCTCAACATCTCGTTGATGCATACGTTTGCACTGTACAAATAATGAAACAAACAAATCCATTGCCCATCGTTAGATGCAGGCCCATGCAGGGGCGTATTATGAATCTATTTTTTTTAATTTTGTTCCTAAAGTTATGTCATCGTGTTTTCGTTTTGTTTGTGTAGTCGCGCTCGCACACGGTAGCTTCATTTTGATTCGTATTCATCCTTTTGTAACGTTTTTCTTTCTAATATGCACCAAACAAAGAAGAAGAAAAACTACAGGACATGGTCCGACGTCCCTCCAGCACACACACACACGCACATATAGCATTGTACAGAAGTTTGCTTTTAGATAACCATTTTTTCTAAATCCCGAGCATTAAAGTGTGTGCGCGTGGGATTCAAAGGAGAAAAATATACCATAATGGTTATTTTTTCTAATTTTTATTTTGATTGTGTTACGAGTATGGCGAGAATAGAATAGGAAATAGGAAAGGAAGAAGAGAATTTTTAACGAAGTTCTGCTTTTAGATGCATAAGGTTTAAAAATAAATTTAGAATAAGATAAGCTAAAATGGTGTTTCTTTACTTTATATGATGACGTTTTATTTTCTAATGAAAATAATTTTATAAATCTTATGAAAATAAGTTTATGAGATATCAGATTCGGCGGGCAACACTTTTGTATAATGTTTTTGTTTGATATTCATTATATGAAAGAAAAATCAAACTTACGACTTCTATTCTAGAGTGAGAAGCACAATTAAGCAATTACCTAGGTATGTGAATATTTAGGTAGATGTTATCTTACAGTTTACCTTACCTTAGGAGATGAGCATGGCATTATGAACGCCGAAGAATCGGCTTGGTCGCGTTGCAGGCATGACATTATTTGATTTAAAATTATGTAACGATTTTTGTTGTTGTGCGTATAACTGTTGATAAATATCTTCAAGAAAAAAATAATCAGAATGTTATAAAAGAATAATTTTATCTAAGGGATGATTTATTACTTAAGTCCATTTCGACTGCTGGGTTGATGTTTTGCTATTCCTACTCTTGCTATTTGGTTCAATGTTGGGACAGAGTTTTCCATCCATTAGTGTAATTCAAGATTCATTTTAAGTTACTGATAGCTATCCTCAAAAGGAAAATGATGGTGTGATGGAAAACTAAAAAAATCACCCATTATTTGGTTTTAACAGTAGAGGTCTACCTCCACATGCATAAATAAATAGATTTTAATCACTTCGTTTACCAAGTGGTGTACATAACGAGATCTATTTGTAATGAAGGTATCTTCCCTATGGAGAGGAATGGAATACCATGTATTTTTTATAGTGGTGATTCTATGGTGAACTGGCAATAACGTAGGGTATTAACTAGATTCCTACTATCCTGCTTAATTTCGAAATTTAGTTAAAGTCCATAGTACTACACCAGTGGCCTAGGCAGACAGGTGTGTCTTGACGGACATTGGCTGTTGCGTAAAGAAGCGTTTATACACATTTTCTCATAATGATGTATGTTATGGACCCATGCTGATTTTATTTTTATGTGTAGCCTTGAAACATACAGTCCCTTAAAGCATTATTGTAGATCAAACAAAGCCTGATAATCCTAAATTTGTTTAATTCGCTCAAAACGCTACATGGAAAAGGTTGTTTTGTAGATTCGAAATAAAGAGTGAAATACAATTTGGGCCTCAAAAATATGTCAAGTTAATTTTGTAAGCCGGAGTCATGTAGCTCCCTGATCAGACTTCTACAGACCTTGTTGAGATTAATTTATATAATTTCAAATGATTCCAAAATCATCATACTTTGTTTCAACGTTAATAGAAATATTTTAAAAGTTTCTGAGTGATCATTAAGTTCGAAAACATTTTGTCACGTTGGTGATTAGACCAGATTATACTTAGCAGCATAGTTGTAATCTTTTAAATAAATTGTTTCAGCAAGTAAGAAGGGCAAGACTTTAGAAAACATAAAATTCTTTTATACTGGAAAAGCTCGTTGAAAAGAGGCAAAAGAAAGAGAAGCTATGCTATAGAATGCAAGTATTGCCCAAGAATACTGTTTCCAAATACACTTGTTGAGATTAAGACGAATAAGAAAGTTATTGAGATAGATATGCATATGACTAAATTTTGTTGCTTTTCGGACAGGTTGTTCTGGATACCAAGGATTGATTGGAAATTAGCGTTAGAAGCCTAAGAAATGTATGTCTACCTGAATTTTGCTTGTATCGGTTTGTCAGGCTATATTGACTTTCGCATTTCATCTAATTCTCTGAGGAATTTGTTTTTTGAATGTGAGATACTTTAGGGAAATTTTCCCTGCTTTGTATTAGCATGCCCAGACCGGTAGAGTCAGAAGGATCAGACTAGAAAGATGAAACTGTACAAACAGGATTCCAAAGGAGCTGTATAGTTTTAGCAAGTATTTATTACTGTCCATTCTTTGGGTCTTCGGGGATGGCTCACAGTCGGTGCATCTACCGCATGTCGAAATGCGCACCTACAGACACATATTCACTCGCACGGGGTTTAGTGATGCACATCTCGGGCAGGATAGTGGTGGTTGGACCGCCGACCGGAGCCGTCAACACGCTCCCATGATGTTTGATAGCAGAAAGGACCTCGTACTAGCCCGTCGCTGTGTACACACTTTTGACCTTAGAGTTGTTAGAAGGCTGAATGTTGACGCTATGCAATCACACGCTCCAGCAATAGGTTGGTGGGTGGTGCTCGATTAGTGGTGCTCTTCATGCTCCTTCCTCTTCGACTCGGCCCATTTTGCCTGGTTTGCCGGCGAGTTAGCTGTGGCGATGAAATGCAAGGTAGGGATTTTTTCATTAAAATACAATACCCTCAGCGCCTCTTTCCCCACTCTCCCCACTCCATGCCTTTGGTACCTACCCAGCTTGTGGATTTTGTAGAACAGCGGAATGGAAACGCCGAACGCAATAAAGTAGTAGCGCCAGATCCACTGGTTCTTGAAGTAGTGCTGGATCGGGAACTGGGCCAGCTTCGCCGAGAAGGTGTACGGGAACTTCATGGGACGTGCCACCGGGTCCGACATTTTGCTGCTGCGGCTTTGCGGATTTGAAGGAAGAATGAACTATTCGATGCTTTTCGAAAGGGGGAAAACAGAACAAAACAGAACGATTAGCGTTGCTGTATGGCGAGTCTGGTGCGATATTGCTTGTGAATTGGGTTTGATTTATTATTATGTAATGCTTTCGTAAGGGAGGCCGTCAGCCGAGATGCTCACCTTTCAAAACGAATTCTCAATCAGCAAGACGGACAGTCAACTTCTTCTTCTTGGAGTTTTTGTGAAGACAGGCGGAGAAAGTCTGACAGCTGAGCTTGTCATTGTAGACGTTCGTGACAGACAGCGCAGAAATGCTGTTTATAAACAATAGTTTGAATCTTTTCAAGGAAAGTGGCCGAAAGTGCGGAAAATGCGATATGAAATACAGATTGTACGCGAGTTACGCGATTTGCGATGTACAGTAGATTCCCGAGTTACGCGGATAATTCGTTATTCGCGTAACTCGGGGCCTCAGATAATTCACAGAAAACCGCATAACTCGAATATCCGCGTAAGTCGAATATAACCAAAATCAGCGGAAATGCTGTCAAATTCGTGTACTTTGTGTTGGTAAAATATATTTTCAGCTCGTTCATTTGTCGTTCATTTGTCAGTTATTAGATTTGTACAGAATCTTCATATAATTAAATATTTTCGTTTATTTAAAACGATTATGTGGCAATTCGAGATACATGCCCAATCAGCCAGAAATAATGAATTCGAACCTTGTGGCTGATTTGGGGCTGTTTTAGCGAAAATCGTACCATGGTCGCTTTTAGTGGCTGATTTAGAAATGGGGCTGTACTTCGACGAACTATGAAGATGCTTAACAAGTACTTAGTACTTGATGGAACTTCGAAGCTGTTTAAGAGTGCGGACTGAACTCCGTGGAACTCAAAAGCTTTTTAAGGCAGACAGTGGGAACCAGTAGGTAGTTGTTAAAATCGTTTGTTGATTTGCGGAAGCGTCCTTTTGTATTGATTTTTTACAGCTCGAAAATGTTGTAACAAATCAAGAATAGAATGAAAAGTGAAACAAAATAAGAGAATGGAAGTATATCAAAGGGATTTTAGGAAGTTTTTTAACTTTTGTTTTTTTTTTTTTTTATTAGTTGTTTTTTAACAATCGTGAAATCACTCTTCACTCTTGCATAGCAGGAAAGCTTATAGTACACTGTAGTGATGGGAAAATCCGCTCCGCAACCGGAGCCGGCTCCGACCCGCTCCAGACACATGTGGAACGAGCTCCGGAGCCAGCTCCGCTCTAACCGCTCCGGAGCGAGCTCCACTCCAACCGCTCCGAACGCTCCGGAGCAAGCTCCGGTCCAGCCGCTCCATCCGCTCCGGAGTGAGCTCCGCTCGAGTCACTCCGACCACTCCGGAGCGAAAAAAAATGAAAATATGTGTGCGTTGTTCTTTTTAGTTCATAAACACCCTCTTTTTCAAGCAGTTGTTTTGCCGGAGTGATGTTAACTACGCTCCAACCGCTCCGGAACGAACGGAGCGAGCATCACTCCGGAGCTGTTACAGCCGAGCTCGCTCCGGAGCGGTTGAAGCGGAGCTCGCTCCGCAGCGGTTTGAGAGGAGCCAGCTCCGGAGCTGTTGGAATGGAGCTCGCTCCGGAGAGGTTGGAGCGGAGCCGACTCCGGAGAGGTTGGAGCGGAGCCGACTCCGGAGTGGTTGGAGCGGAGCCGGCTCCAGCATGAAACCGGAGCGGGCTCCAGAGCGATCGGAGTGGCTCTGGAGCGGCCCATCACTAGTACACTGTTTGAAATTTTATTAAATAGTTTTTTTTAATTTCGTTTTACAGCCAGACATTATATTCCTTCATCCTTCATCCAAACTGCACCAAGCATCATCAGTGTCAAGATCATCATCAGTGAATCATCTCCAGACATCAGATCACATTTAGCCTCGGACTCATGTGAGACTTAACCTGCGTTTTTGTTAAAAGTTGTTTACATTTTAATAACAAATTAGCAATAAATATATAAAACAAAATTATTGGAATCATATTTTTGATGATGACTTGCTTGGAAATAAAATACAAAGAATAAAATACCTGCTCGATTTAATACCTGCTCGAGAGCTGCTTAGGAACTGTTTAATTGAGCCAAGACGAACTTTGACGCTTGTTATCTACTGCAAGTTCTCTATTTAAACTAAGTGATCTTTAACGTACTGAAATTGGCTGCTTAAGCAAATTTGGCCATTTGGGTTCATACATTTCTTCTATGTTTAATCGTCTTGTCTATAAATATAGGGCCTGGCCGTTACTACAGAAATTATAAAATCGTTTTATCTACAACCGCCTACCTTGATAAGTGGTTCATCTTTTTTTCGTGGTAACCAGTATTGAATTAACCCTTTTGTGGGTCCTATGCGGTACGACAGCTGGAGCCCTTCCTACAGTATCTTAAATTTGGCAAATGAACGAGGTGGTGGAGGGAGGTTGCTACCTGAAGTTTTGGCCATGGACATGTGTTGGTGTGACACTATCGTTATATCGCACCGGAAGGGGGAGGGGGTTGTTACCTGGAGTTTCGACTAAGCAGCTTGTGCTTGTCCGACAAAATCGGAGCTGGTTTCCTCAGGTCGCATATGGATGGACCCCCCTTATAGACGGGGCTCCTGGTCGCCGCATAGTCCGCCTATCGTTAGATCCGCCATCGGTAATAACTTGAGGAAAGGAGTTTTGGAGTGTCCTACAATAGGGTTCAAGGTCCAATTCATTGATCTGATTCTTAAACATTACTCGAAAGAAAAAAAAAACTATTAAATCACTTTTTATGACATTCTTTCTACAAAACACACCATATTTGTTTTATATCAACCAAAATAATTCGTAGAAATAGCGTACAGGCTAAGGCTTGGTTTTACTATCTGGCCCTTTTCGACAAAAGAGTGTCGATTCTTGATATACCGCAAGAGCTAGTTTTTATTATTATAGTTTTCATAGCTGCTGTGAATGTAAGGCCGCAAACACACGACGCACGTTTCCGCGGGAAACCGAGGCTCATTGTAGGTCGTTTAAAGCATGCTAATGTGGTGAGGTACTACGCGAACAAGCTTGGAGAATCGCTGCTGGAAGCCGTCACTTCCAAACCGAGCAAACCATTGGCCGCGTATCGACACACCAAAAAGCATAGCTTTGAAGAGTCGGAGGAAGCTGATGTAGCAGTTACCTCAGTCGGGGGAAATTCACAAGTTCTACGGGATGGTGAATGCGGCACGGAGCAAATTTACTCACAGGATATTTCACAACAAGTAGGAGGATATTCTATCAAGCGAGCGAGATGTTTTCGAGAGGTGGAAGTGCAATTTCAACGGACTACTGAACGGAGTTGATGTAGGAGATGCTGCTGAAAGCGCGGAAAATAAAAGAGATCAAAGATACAATGTCAAAATACCCCACCCATCTTCAATCGAAGTTATCAGTGCCATCAACCAGCTGAAATGCAATATATCAGGAGAAAAGATGGTATGGTATGGTGGTAAAGTTCATGTATCGGATGACTTTAAGGATTTGGGATTGGAAAGAACTACCCGACAATAGGAAACTGGATATCAATCACCCACAAAAAGGACGATTACTCTCCGTACACTCTTATGCAGACCCGCGCTCCTCCTGGATTTGCTCAAGGGTAATCTACAGCCGGCCAAATCTTCACTCTATGGCAGAGCCTCCAAAAATGCCGAGAGCACCAGATCCCCATGCACCACCTGTTTATCGATTTCAAAGTAGCTTACACTTGCATCAGTGTTATAGCCGGCAGCTCTAGGAGGCTCGTGATTCCAGACCTAAAATTAAAAATTAATGCAATTTAAAAAAATAATGCTGAAGTTATAATTACAACAGAAGCATCAATATTCAGTAAATAGTGTTAAAACGTCCAGGCCTTAATGTAAAAAAAATCAGACAAACTTTTATAATAAGAAAAATATTTTTCATATTTTACATAATAAATTTGAATAGTCTCTTCTACCGGAAACAAGATACGAAACTACGAGCGAAACGTGGAACGCTCTAAAAACGAAGATTATAAACTGTGCCTAAAATACCCTTCCAACACGCCGTTGTAGAGTATAAACGTCAAGGTACGATTGAAGTTGTGCACTGGGTGGTGAGAGAATTGTGATTAGACCAAGGTGTTTGTATTTACCAGGTGAATTTTTATCGCTTTCGCCCGGCGACATCTTTGGAATTGTTATGTCAAAATCGCATACAGTTTTCAGCACCCTCACCAGCCCCTCGCTAAATTCTGTACCAGAGCTCCCAGAAGTGTTATGTCAGGTTGAGAAATGTCAATTTGCTCTGGACGACTTCACCATCTAAATACAAACACCTTGGATTAGACGATAAGAGAGGTGACAGCTGTTATTAATAACAAAGCACCAGGGACCGAAGGAATCACAGCTGAACTGGTCAAAAACGGGGGTGCAATATTAGAAAATGAAATTCATCACATTGTGGCTGAGGTATGGAATCGATGCCTGGTGACTGGAGTCTTGGCATCATCCATCCCATATGCAAGAAGAAAGATAAGTTGGACTGCAACAACTACAGGGGTTTTATGGTGTTGAATCTTCTTCTTGGGTGTCACAAGAACCCAGTAGGATCAAGGCCTAGCCAAAGCACTAATGTGCTTTGGCTCTATCTGTGACTGAGTGTACCCGTCCATATTAATATTGTTAATCCTGCGTAGAGGGGGGGGGGTGGCATCGGTACGAATGAGATTCGATGCAACGTCGGGCCTGATCGTATGAAACAAGCCTACACCGCTACCCATGAGATCACCGAGCAACCCACGGTGTTGAATACTGCCTATAAAATCTTCACCCTGATCCTTCAGGATCGATTTATCCCATACGTCGAATCGATAATTGGACTCTTTAAAAGAGGATTCCGAAATGGAGAAACGACCACTGGTCAGAACTTCATTATGCTGCAAATCTTGGAGAAGATGGCAAAACTGCAGCTGAACACGTTCCATCTCTTCATAGATTTTAAAGCCGCATATGACAGCATAGCATGGGTAAAACTTTACGACGCAATGAGCTCCTTTGGAATCCCGGTCAAACTAATCCGACTATCAATAATGACCATGACCAACGAGATGGAAGCCTACCAAAGGATCGAGCAGGCGGCAGAAGACCTCGGGTTGCAGATTCACGAGGCAAAGACCAAACTGATGGTGGCATCACCAGCGGCCCTACTAACAAATGCCGATTTACGTAGGGGTGACGTACGGATAGGTGAACGCGCTTTCGAAGTCGTTCCAAATTTCACCTATCTCGGGTCAAAAGACAGTATCAATAACAGCATAGAAGTCGAGCTGCGCACACGGATGCTGGCGGCCAGCCGGTCACAAAACCTGTCGCGACGGACGAAACTGGGCCTATATCGTACTTATATAGTTCCAGTACTTACACATGCTGTAAGACATGAACTCTGTCAGGTCCAAAACTGACGAAACCTTCTTAGCCAGGTTCGAGAGGAAGATGCTCAGGAGGATTGTTGGCCCCATACGTGAGGAGTGACAAAGGATGAGCCGATACAACGACGAGTTATACGAGCTGTACAACGACCTTGCTGTAATGCAGCGGAATAAGCTCGCCCGGCTCCGGTGGGCTGGCCTTGTTATACGCTTGGACTCGGACGACTCAGCCCGTAAAGTCCTCTTAGGCCGTCTACATGGACAGAGGAGCCGTGGTAGGCCCAAACTGAGATGGGAGGATGGCGTTGAGGCGTCCGCCATCAAGGCCGAGATAACGGAAAGCCAGACGACGGCGCGAGACCGTGAGCGGTTTCGGAGTTTGCTGCAGTAGACCAAGACCATTAAGCAATACATAGTATTCTAGTGCAAGATAATTAAGAAAAGACCAGGCACTATAGTTTTCAGAGGGTTATATTGCTTACAAATTCATTTAACCTTTTGCATTGGAACTATGTATTGGAAATAGAAAACTTACAAAATAAAAACAGTTATTTTATTCAGTACAAGCCGTCATCCCCTTTTGTTTTTTTTTATCATTAATTGAGACATTTTATTCATTGTAATGCTCGCAAACTGCGCTGTTTTGCTTGCTGTCCGTTTTTTAATATAGATTGTAGATAAAGTGGGTGGGGACTGTGCTCCGTAGTGAGCAAAAATTTAGAAGACGCCATTGGATTTTGTTAAGAATTGGGATTGTTATTTATCTATATTATCCTACCAAACTAGGATTGGCAAGGTCCAACCCAGCTAAACTATAAAGTTTAGTACAAAGAAAAAAATGCGATGTTGAAAGATGTATCCGAAACGATTTACCTGTCGACTTAACCTGCTGTTACTACGGAAATAAAAAAAAATAGTTGTATCCTGTGTTTACATTCTAAACATAACCATTTCGATTGTTCTATGCAATGCTTTTATTGCATATCCTTGTAAATTTCTCTCACGCTTCCTAGCTTATGCTGTTTCCGCGAGGATTCGTGTGCTCTCACTGTGTCTAGTCACCAAGCAAGATGCTCGCGAGAAATCGATCACCCTCTATATCAATAGCTATAGCTCCCCAGCGGCTCTCAAGACGCACGGAGTTGCTTCCGACTTAACAATGGTTCGCTGGTATGGGCCACCCAACCAAAGTTGTAAGATTACTTCGCAACATGCTCGGGTTAAGAAGCGTTCCGACACCGTCGCTTACCAACCGACTAGGAGCAGTTGGCAGATTCGGTTACATTGAAGCATTACAGTTTTCAAACTCTATCTGTATAGCATCCGAAAATAATCGTTCGTTCGGTATTGCATCCTCTCCTTCCCAGTGCGCGTTTACTCTCTTTCTCGCGCTCATTTTATGCTACTCTCATACCGCGGACCGTGGCATAAAGACCCGCAGCCGAAAGAAGCTGAGCATCGCCGGTTCGTTCAGTCGAAACAAACCCTTAGACACTGTCGGATCGTAGTGAAACCAGTGCCTTCACTCCCCATAGGTCACCGATGACCAGGCGCGCGTCTGAGTGGGAAGACCAATTGCTATCTCCATTTAGCTGTGAAACTTCAAACATACATTTCTGCTTCGGCAGCTGGAGTAATTGATTGGAGCGTGCGAAAACAAAGAAGAAAAAAAGTTCATTAATAATTACCTCACCCAGTGTCGAAAGTTGCAAGTGTTAGTATACCGGCGAGGGCTAGTTGTACACTAAGTGACGTTTGGTGATCATACGTGTGGGAGTGTGTGACGGGTGATTTTAGAACGGGTACATCGCATGGTTGAGGTTTGAAAAATACACAAGCGCTTTCCTGACAGCTGCAACCAGTCAAGCGATTGTCAGCAATACAAAATACCTTCAGAACAATGTGTGCACCGCAATCAAAGTCATCTATCAACCAGAACCGCCTAGTGGCTTATTTCGTTTTTTTTCATTATTTTTTTGTGCGCCACCTACACAAGAAAATCGTCTGTCTTTAAGGGGTGCGTGCTATGCGCGTGTGTGTCGTGCGTAACCGAGGAAATCGTGCGTGCTGGCAGACGAGTCGTTGCTTTTTCCTTATTTCTCAGATACGCAGATGGCCGACGTGCGTGCATCATTTACACCTCCCAAGGCGAACCAATGGGGATTTGCGTTTTTTTTTTATTTTAAGCGTGTGTGTGGCTGTATGTTATCGCAACATATATCTTGTCTTTATGCGTATGGTGCGATATGATGTACGACAAACCATAACAAAGGCATCTGTTGTTACGCTCAGACATTGGGAGGATCATCGCTAAGGTTTGGAGAGCGAGAAACAGATCGTTTGAAGCTACTTAGAACGCATAGTAGAAAAAACAAACTTGAAGTTTAAATTATCTTGATAAATTTGCTATGAATAAAACAAAAGTTGTCAATTAAGTAAGAGTAGCTGGCTGGGCAGTTCCAGCTGAGTTATAAAATGTAGTAGTAGTATAAAAGTATAAGAATAAAGGAATAAAACAATTTAGGTAGACTTGTTTATGCTGTGCAAAATGATGTGTCAGCAAAGAAACAAGTTTAATTTAATTGTCATAAATTTGGATTCTAACAACAATATTTTGTAAAACTCCAGCCCGTTCGGTAGCCAGACACAGATACCATGGAAGATCGCAAGATTCAAGGTACATTCAGCATCTCTTCGTATCGTTTCACGCAGGTTATGTAAAAAATTGCTATGTTACTTTTCGGCACCTTCTTTGCAAAGCGTAAACAGACCCCTGCCTTCTACCTCGATACCTCCCTGGCTATCTACCACGTACTTGCAACAAACAGTTTAAGAATAAAAATATTCATTTCGCTTGCTTCAATCTAGCCACAAGATATTGAAGAAATTTTGCGTCTTGCGTACTTCGATGAAGAATGGCCCCGATCGTCCATTTCTGGGTCTTTTATTGGAGGGCGGCGTGTCAATTTGGTGCACTGTTCGTGCCCAGCTGCTGTTGTCAATTACCGATCAAACTTTGTTGCTGATCCCATTGGTTTCTCCCCTTCCCCGCCATCTCTCCCTATCCCGTTTTCTTTCTCTCGCAGTGTTTTGTGAAAGGGTGAGAACCGGAGACATGATGAGATAAATGAACGAACAAAGTACGCTCTGCTTCAAAAAAAAAAACAACTACCCCGAACACCAAAGATCATACGAAGCGTTGGTAAGCAGTGGCAGCGTTAGGCCAAAAACCAAATCGATCGTGTGTCAGTGATGAAGCTGTGGAAATCGAAGAAGGGAGTTGCCGCTTCCTCCAGCCCGAGCGCAACGACCAGCTGTGTCTCTAGTTCAACCGGCACGCTGAAGGGCGGTGGCAGCGGTAGCGGCATGCTTTCGAAGACGTGCAAGTTTAGCAACAGCAACAGCAGTAGCGGCAGCAGCAACAGCAGCAATCAAAGCAGCGGCAGCAGCAACGGTCACAGCAGCGCGCTCGATGACAGCAGTGCCGAAACATCCTTCATCAACCAGGGCACGACCACCAACATGCCGCAGGTTGGCGAGGTTGGACAGGCCGGGAGCGGGGGCGGCGGTGCCGTTTCCGCCATGGTTCAGCACTCAACCGGAAACATTTTTTCGGGTAAGTCGTGCACGCATTTGTATCCACAGGGGCTTTGCGGGGCGCTTTACATATCGTCGCACGACTTATGTTCAGAGCTCGCTATTACTGCGTTTTATTGGAAGTATGTTCATGCAGCTGCTAACTGACTATTGACATCATAATTCTAGGCAACGGTCGATCGTTTATTTGCAACGTGTCTTATTGACATGAGGTGGAATCGTTTCAGTTTGTTAATTTTTTTTTTTATTAATTGTTTCTGTTGTCTCGGGTCATAGACTTGTAGTATATTTACAAGGAAAGAGAGTCTTCAACTCATATGTTTAGATTTTCATGTGACTTTAACAATACACAACAAATTAACAATTTAACAACAGTGGTCATCGATTCTTTATCTCTAAGACACCAATATTTAGCTTTAATTCTGCAAACTACTTGATATCCCAATCTATTTATTTATTTTCTATATTCTATATATGTTAAGTGTTGAAAATTCAGTTTTGAGATTCATCCATGAATGATCCATATTGGCAGGGACACATTTCCTTCTCCTTCTTCATGGCAAACCATTTTATTCTGGGTGTACTCATAGGATGGAATTTTCAGTCCAAACCAGCCCTTTTTCGGAGGTCCTAGTGAGGGTCTTTTTTGACTCAGCACGTGTGGTTGAGGCATTCCGTTTGGTTCCGTTTTAGTGTATCAGGGTTGTGCCGAAGGTCTGTAGCGTTCCAGCTCTAGAGGTACCGATGTGGCAGTTCCCTTTTCACAACGTCCATTGCGTTGGTTGCTTCTGCCAACAGATCTATCCAATTTATTTTAAAGTTAAAATATAAAAGATAAACTTAAAGGGTAAAAAATATAATCTAAAACTTAACTTACCAGTGTTTTTTATATATTTCAAAATGATATTTTGCATAATGATTAGCAGCAACGCTAAAACAATTGAAACATTGATTTACTTAATTTATTTAATTTTTTGTTAAGTTTCAAGGATTGAGTTGATTAAGTTTGCTTTTGTTTATAAAAACATGGTCATCATGCTATTTTTGCCATTACTTTTTTTAAGTTCAATTATTTAAATAAAGTATCCATTTTAAAAGGTGAAATGAATTGGTTGTAAATACTAAAAAAAAGATTTTAGGCACAGGAAGCACGTAAATAATAATTCAATAAAAAAGATAATAAATTAAAATGAATTAGTTTAATGTACATTTTATGATTGAATTGTTACATGGGGGTTTGAGATCACCGTGTACCGAGAATATGTATTGTCATTTCTAATTCAAGCGAATGATTAAAAATTCTCAGTGCTTTATAAAAATAGTACATCTACTCGTGAAATTCCAACCGACTTCCTTTAATACATTAAGCTTTCATTACTACTTAAAATACGGCCAGTGCTCTGCCACTTGTAAAACAAACCATAATACCAAAACAAACTTGTAGGTATACTGACACTCTCTTACAAAAAACACAGCTGAAGTCTGAAACAAACCAGTTTGATTTTGTGTAACGATACCTACCGTACGAAACTTATATACTTTCAATGCCAAATACTTGCAAAAAAAAAACGCTTTAAGGTCTACATCAGTGTGTTTACCTATTTTTGGAGCAGATTCTAGACATCATTTAAGGAAAATTTATGTTAATTATTATAAACAAAGAGTTCCATTCTCAAGGGATCCAGCTACAAATATGATCAAGTGAAATAATTAGAAGCATTTCATCTTGTAGGCATCTTTTTCTTCTAATAACCTTGGTACAGTAAATGTTTTTCGTGAAATATAATTACGTATAATTTACGAAGGTACAAAGAGAGCACATCGCAATACGGCCTGGCCGTAACTACCGAATAAAAAAATGGGAGCACATCTTACCACTGCGATATAGTCATTTGATTACAGGTCTGATCAGCTGTTAATAAGATACTGATAATAGTTTCGGGAAATCTTGTGCATATTTCAATTAAATCAGACAATCGGACGATTCGGACTGCTGTAAAATGATCACTCTTACAAAAGAAGCATCGAAACTTGGACGATTGTACTCTTCAGCTCATCTTATTTTAGTAAGAATACTTTCAAAGCGAGGTATTGAATTCTAACCAGAATTGTTATTGAAATAATCTAATTTCCAGAATAAAATAAAGGACATTTAGTATGTGACTTGTCAAGTATTCAGTATGTAACGTAGAATAAGTAGCAATACAAATTATGTTAAGACATGTATCACAGATTTTTTTATTCGGTAGTAACGGCCAGACCGTATTGCTTAAAGCTAAGTATTAACAATGAGCGGTATGAAAGGTTCAACTGTACCAAATTGGTTTGGATTTGAAACTTGTGGGTTTATTATGTCATTATCAGAGTGTATGGAAACCAAATACGAATTGGCGACTGTAAATTAGTTATAATTTTTTTATTATTACGTTAGTATCGGCCAGGCAGTATTAGTATATGAAAACTCTTTATTACAGAAAATAATAAAACCCGTTCTTAATTGAATTGTTTTTAGTAGGTGCACAATGAAGTGACGATTTTTAAAATTAAATAGTATTGCAATTGCCTTGCGTCCCACGGTCGTTTTTTTTACTCATTCACAACGTTCAGAGTCACTTATACATAAAGGTGTTGTATAAAAGTTAGCAAAATGTTTCAGTCAAAACAAAGGCTTTATTTTTTCATTTTTTATTTTATATGTTGAAAGAGCATGCTGCATGATTTTTCATGCGTATAACATGGTCAGGTCACCGGAGCCGGGCGAGCTTAATTCGCTGCACAACAGTTAAGTCGTTGTATATCTGGTACAGCTAATTGTTGTTACGGCTCCTCGATTGTCCCTCCTCATGTATGGTGCCAACATGAAACACATGACATGCATGAAACTATGAGATAACATCGCTAATAATTTAATCAATCGCGATTCCCAGATTCATTACGGGTTGAAATCTTGCACACGGAGTAGTGTTTTGAGTGATGAAGCGCGTATCTTCTGCACTATTCACCGGATTGGCGGTTGGAGCATAAATTTTGCAATTGAAATTTCATTTAGCTAACAAAACCAAACGGTAAAATAAGGTAAGAGGCTGTCACGTCCCCATAGGTTGGTGTATGAGGTATTCTAAACCATGTGTCACCATTTCCTCCAAAAAGTTATCACCCGCATTCTAGCACACGCAGCCAGCTTTATTTGCCAGGGCGGCATGGAGCAAGCACAATTATTTGTTTATTTGTTAATTGGTAACAGGCGAGAAATGAACGCGCAACAAATAAGCGTACGCCACATGGTTGGACTTTCAATTGAAAGACCACTCAACATAAAAAGCAAAAATGCTCTGTGTCGGTCGATGTGGCTGTATCGGACGGTTTGTGGGTGGGCAGCAGTGGAAGGGCAAACATAAACCACCTAGCATAAGGGCTGCCACCAAGTGTACGGACCAGCGGGCAGCTCCCGCGCGCGTGTTCTGGTCACCAAACCGACGTCGTAGGCGTTGGCGCACAAGCGCTACGCGACCCACGGGTTTTCCGTTTCGGAGCGCCTGTGCTGTGGACCCAGCGCTTGTGTGTGCCCATAATGTCACATTATAAATAATATAGTGAAGAGAGGAAGAGAAACCAAACGAGTGAGCCAACGAACGAAAAATTGAAAAACAAATACCAGCAGACGACGAAGACGATGATGCATCCTTGGTGGCGGGTGTGGTGATGAATTTTGGTGCCGTCCCGAAGATTGAATTCGACGCGTACCTAACGCTTAAATTGGGTTGAAGTATTTTTACCCCGCGTGTGTGCGCGCGCTCTCTCTCTCTCAAGACAAACGAGACCTTGCGACGATGTGCGCTACCGTGCAAAGCACCGTTGAGGAAGAGGACGGTACAGGTAAAGGCTGCCAAGCGAGAATTTATCGGTTCGGATGCGCTGGGTATGAGTAAGCACATGTCGGCATGAGTCAAATGATTTCTATTTGTCATCTGGTTGGATCAATTCCCGGCTGTCACCAGCGCCAGCACGTTGTGCCGCACAGCCACGGCCGCTGGTTGGATGGATTGATAAAGGAAAGGCAATTGACAGGATTACTAATCAGACGAACATTCTAATTTCCATCAACTTGCGGAATTGCATGGGATGGAAAATGGGGCCGGTCTAATCAACATAAAGATGAAATGGCTGTCCACTGTTTGGCTTTAGCTCAAAATATCTCAGTAGCCGCAGTACAGCCTCTCAGTGACGGGCTTCATTTTTCAAGTACAATTTTCATTGCCGGATATAAAACCGGATAGCGCACACTGTCTGTGGGGATGACTCGGACAAAATCTTGAAATAAGCGTGGTGATAACACCGGGCGCGAACGAACCACAGCGGACACAAATGCTAATCTTGGCACATTTCCATTCGATCTCGACGGGTGGCTCCTAGAAGGCATGGCGCCGGCCCATGTTGAGCTATTACCCGGTGCCGGCTCCAGTGTCGCCAGCCGGACGGCGACGGCCCGATTCACGTTACTTACGCGATTTGCAGTTTTTTTTTCCACTTGATTTTTTTTTTGTGTGGTCCTCTCTGGTGCTGGTCCGTTTCTGGTTGAGCGAGCCGAGACAACCATTCGTGGCACTTGGCGGGCACTGCCTGCTCGAGCGTCTAGAGCAGCTGGGAAAAGGGTTGTACTCCAATAAAGATATCGCTTTTTTCCCATTGCCCACCGGGTATGCTCCGGTAAAGGCTCCTTTCCGAGGATGTCGCATCGTACAGCACTCTTCCAGTGGTGATTGCCAAATGCCCAGACCATCGGAGACCGTTCGGAGTGGTACGTTCGTCACACGCATAATTATAAATAAACAACTGTGTGTTTTGCAGCTTGCATTTGCACTACCGAGCTGCACGCTTGGCGCACTTGCCTGTTCCCTCCGCTTTCCCGGATGTATGCACACACACTCTCGCCGGAGGTCAATGATCCGGCATTAATCACCGATATAATGATATATTTATATGGCCCCGCTTGGGCCTGTACGTACTGGAGCTGGCAAGAAGGAGGGATGAACAGTAATTCAACTTTTAGAGTTATCTAGATTTTTATTTTTATGGCGCAAATATAAACAAGCTGCTGTGAGGAGCGTTTAAATACATCTGCTGTTTCAGAACCACCCGCCACAACAATAGTATCATTTTCATTAATTTTTATGCTTGTGGTGGAATTTTGGAAGTTGGTTGTTTTTTTTTACAGGAAGGAACGGCAAGAACATAGCAGGTTCTTTGAGCAAAACTTTTCAGAAAGTTCCTGAAGGTGTGTTTTTGAAACATTTTTTTATTTGAGCTATATTAACTAGTGTACTTCATGTTCCCAAGTTAAACGATTAACGTATTCCTCTTCTTCTTCTTCTTCTTCTTCTTCGGTGGCACAACAACTCAGTAGGGTCAAGGCCTAACAAGAGCACTAATGTGCTTTTTGGTTCTTTCTGCGACTGAGTGTACCCATTCATATCAAGATAGTTAATCCTGCGTATGGGGGGCTGTGATTTAGTGTACCCATAGCAAGATAGTCAATCCTGCGTATGGGGGCGGCAGTAGTCCGAAAGTTTTTCATAATGATATTAAACACATAGTAACACGCACTCTATAAATGCGTATCATTTTTTCAAATAGTCTAACACGCTAAAATTGTCAATAAACTATCTTCACCATGTAAACAGATTTTCTAAGAACAGATCATTAAAATATTTTTTTAAGGTGAATTAAAGTAGATTCAGAGCGTTACATTTAATTGATTAAGGGGTTGCATGGAGCAGGCAAGAAAAGAAAGAGTACATTTTTCAACCCGTACTTAGACAGTACCCAAGCAACAATTTCAATGCCATTTAGTCTCAAGCATATCTTATTTAACTGTTATCATACATTAAACTGTTATCATACAACTGTTAACTGTTATGAGCTAAATACAAATAGTTTTTTTTAGAACTTTGTATAGTGCAAACGAGCTTTTTATATTTTCGTATGCTTTGAAAGGTTCTTAAGATCGTTAGCAGACAGATCCTTAAGTCTAAAATGTACGCCAAGTGAAATAAATACTGCGTTGATAGGTCGTCTTAACACTTCATCTAAAACTAGTTTATCTTAAATCCTGTTTATCTTAAAAGTATCCTTTCTTTGTTCTTTAAAACCAAGGACTCTTAACTTACAAATATTAAGACCAACCAGACGGAAGTAAGACATATAACGATATTGTTAAGAATGTCTGCATTAGCATGTCAGAATAGTTTTCTTAACGCAGTTAATTATTTTCCTGTTGTCCTTCGAGGTAGACTCTTCGCTAGCAATTTTTTTTCTCGGTCAATATAATATTGCATTCTCTTCGAATTGGAATTTCTAAACGAGTACATGATTTTGTTTGACATTCCGTAATAACGCTGCAATGTTGACGATTTTTAGACTAAATACAGTTTCCAAATGTTTTCGCCCCTCAGAACTCACGAAAAAAATCTTCATATAGATTTATCAGTTTTAAAAGGGTCACAACCATACTCTCTTCTTCGGAAAGGATCTTTAAGAGACACCCAACAAGATCTCCCTCGTTTAATGCAATGAAATCCATTATTATTGTCATATTTATCAAAGCTGCCTTGAATATTTGTTTAGCCATATTCAGCCAAAGCGAAAATCATACAAATCGCATCGAAAGATGGAATACATCTATAATAGACATTTTAGAGAAAATTATACAGAAGAATAGAGTTTTCACAGATTTGAAGTCTAACAATGGTTTTCAGATACGATCTTAACACCTTTCTGTAGTCTGGTTTCTCTAAGTCTCAACTGGCTGGAATTGTAGTTTTATCGTAATATTCAAGAGCGACGTTTTTCGTTAGGGAATTTTGTAGTCTAGAAATGGTTTTAATAAACAGTCTCGAAATCATGCTGTGGTATGGGCCTTTTCAGGCCTTTCAAGATGGTTTTACTAGGTTATCCAACTATCTGGATTATGATATAAGCTGTTATTTTAAAGTCATTCTTAATGAAATGACAATAATAGCTTTGCTACAATTATATTAATACTAAAAATGTTTCATGGGTAGTAAAATATGTAACACTTATTTTATGCTTCTATTTGAAACTTTGTTTGATTGTACCATTGAAAACACAGAACTCAAGATGAAATTCCCATCACTATTACGTAAACCATCACTATTAAACAAGGTTAATCATCATATTGTTCTTGGCATAACGACCTCGTAGCTTATAAATCCTACATAGTCCGACGGAGAACAGTACCGAAGGGACTTACAACCCGACCCTGTCATGTGTAGCCAGGTGCCACAATCGTCTTCATCATCGAATTATTCATGCCATCTTCATCATCGAACTATTCCAAAGCAATTTTAGAAATTTGTAAGAATAGAAAATGGAACCAATTAGTTTATAAAAGTGCATTTTATCTCGAGTGGAGTCGGCACAGCTGTTTGTTTCTTGTTTTTGGTGTTCTTTTTTCCTATCTGGATTATGATACATTGCATTTGTTATTATGCGGTGTGCATTCTTATACGACTACGACGTAATCTCTGTAACCGTTACGCAGTGCTGGAGGAATACCGTCTCAGTCAGGGCGAACGGTTGGAATGCTCCATGCGGTGCTTGTGCTTAGCCGCACCGATCCAGATGCAGACCAGTGTCTTGTCGGCTCCCTCCGCAAATGTGGAAGGCCAAGTTGTCGAAAAAGATGTTTAGTTAGGGTGGATATTTCTTCTCGAACGAATGTAATTCGTTCCCCACCACCTTTGTCATTCTCGTGGAGTTTGGCGATGCGCTTGGGGATGCGCTACGTGTACTTGACGGAGGATTGCATTAGGTTCTGAATCCACCTAACGGCTGTTAAGGGTCCGGTACATATAATCTGTTTTTGAAACGAGTACAGACATAAGAAGGACAAACAATACGGTATGGCCGTTACTACCGAATAAAAAAAAAGACATAAGAAGGACATATTCAATGTACCAAAGCGGGGAACTAGAGACAAGAAGTTTTAAAGAAGAACGTGAGAGCAAACTGAGAATCTAGTTGTTAGTTAAAGCCATGGTAGACAAACCACGGTTTTTACGGAGAAGTGGGAGCAACGGACAACTTCAAATCCAAATATTTTCCTCCTCAAAACTCATGCAAAAACCGTTTGGTAGAATACCGAGATCTCAGAATGTAAACATGAAAGATCAACTTAATCTAAACAAAACAGCTCACGAAAACTACGGTTGATTGACACTGCAGTATATATAATCATTCATTACTTCAATTCCCTTTTTTTCAACCATATTCTCAACATTGCTAAACGAATGTACCATCTTACTTGTTTATAAATGGCAGGCAACCAGTTTTTGCTTGCATGTTTTAGTACACCAATTTTCGCTTGCCAAAACATGGCTACATGAGCTGAGAACGTTTTGATGTGAAGATTTCAGCTTTTTGAGTTTTTGCTTGAAATTCTCCATCCTAAAAAAATGTTGTTCTTTAATGTCATTAAACAATGAGCAGCTAGTTTTAATATCAAATTAAGATATCAATTTCTAAATTTGTAAATCGATATTTTAACGAAAGAAACAATAAAGAAACAATTAACTTATTGTCGTTAAGTAGAGTTTAAGAAGCATATTAAGACTTAATTAATATTCTGCATAACGGATAACGGATAAGTGGACGACGGTGCGACGGACTATGAGCGGTTCCAGCGATTCCACGCCCAGACCTATAATCGGTTGTTGCGCCCGATGAGTATATGTTATGTACTCATCGTTTACTTAGATCTGATACTTACTTTGAAAGAGCCGTAACTACATTTTGCTAGCTATTTTTTTTTTCTATTAGGTGCTTTCAGCGTAAGATAAAGGATAAATCATAAAAAACAAAAATTTCAAAGAAGTCTAGAAAAATTAACAAATAGTTAGAAAACTCAAATATATTTATAACATATACTCATTAAGAACCGTTGTGTTGTGTTTACTCATTCTTAGTACGCGGAACTTAATGCGAGGAAAGAGTGTTGGACGTGATCAATGCGCAATTCGACACTGACACGTGATCTTAATTTTCTCTCGTTGAAATCATGCCAGAACCCAGTTAACCTCAGAGTAAAACAATTCGTGATCACCAATTCGTGCCCGGACTTTTAGCCGAACCTACCACCAACACTACTATGATACAGGATACTACGAACAAACAGACGGATTGTACGTGCAAGACTTGTATTTCCTTGCCGTTTAGTAAAATCCAATGACTAATTAACTCAATCCTAAAGGGTCGTATAAACTGTGTTGATTGTTGATTTAACTGTGCCTAAAGTTGGCAAACTACAATGATCGTTCCTTAGTTATGTTAGCTGTTACCAAATCACAAGTTTTCTAATGGGTTTTGCTTTCTATTTCCAGCGAGCGATCGTGCAATGAGCCCTGCACAATCGGAAGACTCAGGGTTGGCGGCTGACCGTGGCACCACGTACGCCACAATCTCGATTCCGCGCGACAACGGACAGATCGGCATCGTGTTGGCTGGTAAGATTATTTTACTGCTTGACCCATTGAAACTTCCTCAAGCTACCGATGATGACTGCACGGTTTTTTACAGAGCGCAGTGATCTTTCCTTTCCACCGATGGTGGAATCAATCAGTGGTCCGGTAGCGGATTTGCTAGCACCGGGCGATCGCATCCACCAGGTCGACGGTGTATCAACGATCGGGCTATCCAACCAGCACATCTTTAGCATTCTGTGCCACGGCGACGGACCAGCGGTAATTGAGATCGAGTATTCATTTCCGGAATATAGTAAGTACTGCCACCTCCCACCGGTCGTTGCCATCCACTGCTGCATCCCTTCCAGACATACACATATCCGGTTCTTCTCATACTTCCAGTCTCGCAGAACAGTCTTTGCGTGACGACCAAAATCGCACAGATTACGGTGGAGCGGGAGAACGGTTGCCTGGGGCTAACGTTGCGGGGTGGCGGTGAGTACCCGTTGGTCGTCACGAACGTGCGCATGAACGGTCCCGTGTTCAAAACGGGCCAAATTAAACCGGGCGATCGGGTGCTGCGCGTTGACAACGTAAGTCTCTGCTCCTTTCAGTACAAATGCTGCAGCGAGATGAACATATTTCTTCGCTTAGATATCGCTGCTGAACAAGAGCCTCTCGGAGGCGCAACATATACTGAAGGATGTGCACGTGTCCGGCTACACGAACCTTACGATCGAGTATGACGTCTCGGTGATGCAAACGGTTGAGCTGAGCATGGGCCCGCTGCTGCTGGAGATTGAGCGGCCGATGAACGAGAAGCTGGGCCTTATACTGAGCAACTACTCCAGCGCGGTCAACCTGAACGACATCTACCACAGCAGCTACAAGCTGAACGAGGTGCAGTCGGACGGCATCTTTATCGCCAGCATTCTGCCCGCCAGCATTGCTGACAGGTATGAGGAAGGCAAGGCTGTTCCCAGCTCGTCGTCGTTACAGTCTCGCGTTCTTAACTTTTTCCTGCAGATGTGGAGCCCTCACCGTCGGTGATCAGATACTGTCGATAGACGATAATGTGATCGACAATGGCGTGTGCACGCTCGAGGAGGCTACCGCACTGCTCGATGCGAACTGTGTTAAAGGTTACACGCAGCTGCACATACTTCCAGCCCATATGTTCGTACGTCGTCGAGGTAGGTAGACCAAGGCTTGTGCGAATCGCGGACGGTACATATCTTTAGCGGTGTAGTTTTGCAGCCTACCAGCGAATAAAGACGCTGTAGGGTCTCCACCCGAGGCTGTACGCGCTCATCTCACATCCGCTTCTAATTAACCGCATGCATCGCATGCTTTTCCATTTCGCTTAGCGCATTACGTTTTTGTTACGATCTTACGAACTTCGGCGACTTGCGATTCCTAAGAAATGTCTCTGGAAGCATTTTATGCCCACCATTTGAAAGATGATCTGTTGCTTCCCCACGCACTCTCACACACACTCACATCGACCGGAAATATAAAGATATGATGACACGTACAATTTGCCAAAACGTGTTTCTCCGTTTGCCTTCTTCGAGACCGAACCGCAACAAATTCTAATTAAAAGAAACTGTCACGCTATGTTTCTCATTCACACACTGACGAAATGGGGAGGTGTTGGATAGCCTTTTTTTTAAGGAATGGTTGTTCTTTTTTTCTCCATCACACACGCTGCATTTCGCGTTTTGAAGGAAAAGCGGAATAGAAAATAGTAACATCATTAACATTCGCACGTTTGCAGACCGTAACTCGGACCTACCGAACAAAACTACCCGCGTGTGGCAATGTTACGTAATTAAAGCGTAATGGCGTCGCATTAGAAAGTGGAGACTGAAAACCAATCCTCGAACATCCCGCATAGTGCTCCATTTTTTACGAGCATGTAATGAAAAACATCATAAAATCAGGGACACGCGGAGTACTTCCCCGCTGGACTCTGGACACGGCGCTTGGCCCAGATGGCGCATGCGCACCGTACTTTGGAAACCCGATCCAGGGTCAATGTTTTCGTAACGCCTTTACACGGTCCCCAATACGATTCGATGCCTGCCGCTCTATTATTTAATGTCGTTGTTGTTATTGCCCAATACACGGAGCCGCGCGGGGTGCGCTTGGTCCGGCATCGGGAACACACAAAGTCCAGTGTTTTCGTGTCACACCGCCAGAGTGTGCTTGGAATCGGTGAAAAGCCCGGGGTGCACAAACGTGACATCCGCGTGTGTCGCGTCCGGGAGAACGAAGAAAAGCAACCCAGACGAGCAGAGGGTTCGCTTTTCCCACTCTGGTTTTCCCTTTCACTTTTACGAATTGAGTACGTAGTTTCGTGTTTTGCTTCCCGCGTTTAGGATGAAGCGGGATAAAACCGCCCTGACTACGGGCGGTGTGAGTGGCGTGTTATTTTTAGACTCATTATAATTTGTTTTGCTCTCCACTAGGGTGCGATATTTTCTTGCGTGTCTAGCCCCCAGTCTGCCGCTCGCGGTCGCCTATGACGATGTTTTGAAGGGTGGGTGGTAGCGATGGGGCCGATATCATCACTGAATGATGATCGTACAATCGTGCTATACGTATACGATGCGCCGGCGGCGGCAGCGGTGGCGAAACAAAATAAAAGCGGTGGAAAAACCGGGAAAAGGCCCTCGCTACTTGCGAACGAGCGTTTGACAAAATCCCGCAGCGTCACTCGGATGGGACGGGGGGGCTTTACTTTGGCCCGACGGTTTTTCCGAAAACGGCGAGAATCAGCGTGTGCGCTTAGTTCTTATTGCTGCGCATCCCTCCACGATCGGTAACGAAAAAAAAGGCGGCAGGTTGCGGGAACGAGAGTACGGAGCGGCATCCATGAAACACTCATCCACAACACAGTGGCAAGATCAAGTCGTCCGTGAAGAAGGGGTGCGGTGAGTCGGCGGGTGCGTATGCGTGCGTATGACGAAGAGATCACTTGGAGTGACAGCTGCACCCGAGGGGGCGAGACTAAGGGCTCCTTAATGTGCGCTTGACGAGGAATGACAACGACCCCTCGGGCCTTCCATCCGTTTTATGTGAAGGCGTCCGCATCCAAACGGGCAATAAAATCTTATTTGGAATATGCATGTGTGTGTATGTGTGTTGGGAGCTGCAGAAGTATATTAGATCGGTTTTTGGTGTGGTACTGCCGAGCACTGCTGCTAATTTTATCTTTTCGTCGGTGTATAACCGCCCCTACCCCGCGCCATGCCATACTGTGACTCCATGTGCCAACCGTTGGTTTGGTAGGATTGGTGAATCTGAACCTGAGCTTCAAGGTGTACTGTGCAAAACCCGTTGGCTCGTTGCCTTCAAATGTTAATCATTAAATGCTATTAATTAGGTACGCAGTTGTGACCCTTCGAGTGGATGACATTAACAAAGTTGATGCTGCCAGATATCGCAGGAGCAGATTTGAAGTCTTCTACTGTCTTGTCCAATTCCTGTTTTAAAGTCTTTAAGCCCTAGTTTTGTTTAGTCATCTTCATACTGGCAGCCACCCCGTGCCTTAGACTGGCAAAGGAAATATTGGAACATAATGGTATGCTTTGAAATTTTGGTTATTGCTTGTAACACATATTACTCGAACAGTTTTAACCTGTCATGACGGTCGAAGCTGGAACTAACAGTCCAAAGCTCCTATACGTGTACCTCGGAAACATGAACCCAGTCCAAAACTGATTAAATCCGCTTTTTTTATTTTGTATTTAGTAGAGACGGCCAGGCCAGGTATTGCTTAACGGACGGTATTTTAAGAAAATAAAAAAGCATGTCTTTTCACTGTCGCTACAATCCATGTTGGCTGAGGGACATTTCCTTCCCCCAGTCATGGAAAGGCACCTTATCCTTATTTGATGTTCCATTTTGGTTCCGTTAGAGGGTATTGGAATTAAATCCGCTTAGTCCGATACGAAGTAGTTGGCAACGAAGAGCTGTAGAAGCTGTACAACAACGTCACTGTTGTGCAGTGAATATTGCTTGCCCGGTTTCGTTGAGCTGGCCATGTTATTCGCATAGAATCGGTCCACTCAGCCCATAAAGTCACCTTAGGCTGTACACATTAGTTTCCTGTTCTTTTTGGCTGACATACGAGGCGTGGGAGGCCCAAGCTGAGGTGAAAAAAAAAATGGCGTACTGGTGTCCTTCATCAAGACTGGGATAACAGACTGGCAGACGACAGCGCCAGACCAAGAGTGGTTTCGATGTTTTGTGTAAGACAGCAAATCGGTTGTACCGCCCGATAGGCAAGGGTGGAGTTGGTGGCTGGCATTGGTCTCGCAGGTCAGAGGGTCCTCACTGGTGAGGGATCCGTTAGTCTTACTGCATAAACGATTCTCTACAGCACTTCCGTTGAGTTCTAGCTTTTTTGTTCCGCTAATGCTAGTTTTGATGCTTTTTTAATCTCGTCTGGAGACTACTTCGAATGAATAATCTACTATAGGAACATCGATTATTCCACTTTCATCAAACAAAACCATTTGACTAGAAAAACGAATGAGATTTTCTAAGACTGACACTCGAAATAATAGAAAAAATATACACATCTAGCATTGTCTTGATACGAATTTCGGGAAATAGCTATTTGTTGTTAAATATTACCGATCGCATTTGCAATCATCAGAGAATCTAGGGAAAATTGAAGCTTAATGAATTAAATAAAAATAAAAATGGGGCGGCTAGGTGGTCTGATTGTATGGCTTGTTTACTAAGGAAGAAAAGTGCGAGAGCGAGATAAATTGTTTCAGCAACGCTATCGAAAGAGGTTTAAGGAAACTATAAATGGATGCAGAATTTGTTGACAGCCGGAGGAAAATAAAGAAACATATAGTTGTAACACAACAAAAGCCAGCATATACAAATATATTAAACAAATACATTGATATGCATATAAGTTTTGGGTTTTATATTCATTAAAAACATGTAATGAAGTGTATTCAACATTTTATGTGGACCCTTCATGTGCATTTTTAGCTCACGTAAAACAAGAACCGACTAAAATTTTAGTTTTTGTTCGAATTTAAGGCTTTTCATGCTGGCTAGTTTTGCCAGTGATAACAAAACGTTCAATATGGTAATGGTGGTAAAAGTAATATTAGTATAATTGTTTTTCAGTAATGAATGCTTTCCTCTTGTTTCAACCCAATATAGGTATCTCATGTTCAAGCCCCCGTTACGGTTTCAATACGGTTGACTCGCGAAAAAATCTCTCTAGCAATAAGCACCGCCGGCTACTGCGCAAAAGCTCCCTGCCTCAAACCTCCGAGGATGGCGTCCTGCATCCGACGGTCGGGCTCTGTCGGGCCGAAAAAATCCATCTCATACTCGACTGCTCCCAAGGTTCCGGCATCTGTCTGGGGCCAAAGACGACTTGCGGCCGTGGGTACGTAATCGCCCAGATCCTACCCGACTCGGTGGCAGAACGGTCGGGCTGCCTGCAGAAGGGTGACCGGCTGATTGCCATCAACAAAATGTGCAACCTGGACGTGAACGCGGTTCGGCAGATACTTGGCGATTATGGGCCGGTAACGGTCGCGAACCACTACCACAATCAGTCGCAGACCTCCAACTGGGTCGAGCTGGAGATAGAGTTCGATATGGCGGACGCGGTCGTGCCGGCGAGTGGTGTCTTCAACATCAAGCTGCTGAAACAGAGCCGTTGCGGGCTCGGAATCACGGTAAACGGCAACGCGCACGGCTCGTTCATCATCTCGGAGGTGAAGCCAGGCAGCGCGGCCCACCGGACGGGTTCGTTGCGGGCGGGCGATCTACTAATGGCGGTGGACAATCGCCCCCTGCAGCATTACAACTTAGATCTGCTGCTGAAGGAGAGCAAGAATGAATTTATAACGCTGACAGTGAAGCGTAACTCGTTGCCCGATTTCCTGTTCGACGCGCAACAGAAATCGTCCGGGATTTACGGCAGTACAGAGGATAATGCCTTTACCTACGGCACGAGGTAAGTATGTTAGGAATCTTTCCATGAGGAACTTCTTCTCACTTTTTTCGTGGTTTTCAGGTACAATGATGCGACGATATTGAAAATAAACAACAACACGGAGTCGTACGCGATCGAGGATCAGCTGCGGCGTCCCGTATGGTCCAGCACTCCTTCCTACGATGGCGCCCCTTGCACTAGTCAGAGCACTGGCACCTTGAAAGCACCCACTCAGCAGGTGAGTGGAAGCGCTGAACATCTGCCCTTACCACCAGCCCACCTGCTAACGATGGAGAATGAACCAGCTGAGGACCGGTATGACGACATACTTCACTACAAGATGGTGTCGATGAACATTAGCAACACGAACTACGTTGGCTTTGGTACAACCTCTACCGCAACTCCCGACAACGGACTGGTGGGTTATGGCAATGAGCAACCGCAACCTTTACAAGCGACAGCGGCGGCCGTGTCCCCACCACCGGCAGAGGAACTGCGGCAGCATGTGTTTAACGTGCGGTTGGAGCCAAACGGTGGTCCACTCGGCATAACGCTTGCTGCTAGCGAGGATCTGCAAAAGCCTATCAAGATCAGTGCAGTTACGGAAGGTGGGGTGGCGCACAGTGTTGGTCAGCTGCAGGTCGGTGACTGTCTGTTGGCAATCAATGGTGAAAGCGTTAGCGGACTACCGCTCACGACCGCTACCAAGCTGCTGCAGAAGTTCGAAAACGTCGTCGACCTACAAATAGCCCGCACCGAGCAAGCGACGAACGGTGACGCAACAGCAGTGTATGCGAAGGTGCAGCGTAGACCTCGCAGTCCGTCCATCAACGACACGGCCTCGAACAACTCGTACGGCCCGGTGCAAGGTGCTAACTTGCGGACGATGCATGTGACGCTGTTCAAGGATCGGGTATACGATGATTATGGCTTTTCCGTGTCGGATGGGCTGTACGAGCGCGGGGTTTACATTAACCGCATACGCTCCGGCGGACCAGCCGACCTTGCCGGTATGCTGAGACCGTTCGATCGTATCGTACAGGTAGGGTTGTGGCTACTTTTACTGCCTACTGCAACTAGTATCCGTATATGAGCTAGAAACTAATGCAATCTTTTTGTTTTGCACGTCGCAGGTAAACGGCACCAAGACACAGGACTTTGACTGCTGTCTAACAGTACCGTTGATAGCAGCAGCAGGGGACAAGATCGAGCTGGTTATACAGCGCACCCTCTCGGAGTAGGCGGATACGCAAAATATCTAGAACATCATCATCAATGATCTGTAACAGCGACCCCATTGGGTCGTGCCATCTTCAAATGATGTTAATACCCTTCTTTCAACAACCCTCCCCCATATTCTTCTCTTACACTTTTCCTCTCTAAAATTTTCCATTTACTAAAACAACAACACATCATACGAATAAACAAACCAAATACTACACTTAGCTTTCCACTAATATGCATTATTTATTAAAAACAATCTCTCATGCGTCACCACTAACGTATTAGCGTAACATTTAAGATTAATAACAAAGTGAAACAATTGACAATAAACTTGATCCGAGCCGAAAGTCTAAGCTATCCAGCGGTGGTGTTGTTTTGTTTGACGGTTGAGGTGAGAAAGCATCGTGTGTGCAAAGGTTCATTACTGCTTTCTGCGCTGTATGTACCGGATGTTCCAAAGGTGCTTCACGAGCAGTCCGTAATAGTTCTATTGACGTCACTTGGGGGGTGTGTATACGATTCATACTCCTTCCTTATCAAATGTATCGCTCGTACCAGCGTTTACAAACATATTTTCCAATCATCTGGGTGCTTCTCAACGTTTCGGTCTGTTTTGCATCCGATGCGAGGCGTAGATTTCATCGAATGCATCGAAATTACACGCTTTGTACGGTGTAGTATAGATGTTGGATCAGTTTCGGAGAATTGCTAATGGTACAACAATAACACTACGAAAACAACTACTATTACTGCATGATTAGCTCTGGAATCTGATCTCAATGAGTCGGAACCTTTAAAGAGATTCTCCGTATTCCATAAGTATGCACCAAGATACCTAAGCGTGTTAGCCCCCCGTAGATCATCAGGCGTGAACCACTGGACATGGAGTAAGAAAACGTCTAATTAATCTGCCCGATCGCGAAAGTAACGTTAATCACATAAACTTGCCAGACGCATCATTAAACAATTTCCTTCATTTATACCGCGATGTTCAAAATTGTGCTGCCACATTGTTTGATGACTATTAGTTTAAAGTTCGACAGCATCCTCTAGTACGAACAATCTCGCCCTCTCATCATCTTTCTTTTCTCCTTTCTTTATCTCACTGGCTCATTGGTTCTCTTTCTAACTGCCATTGTTCATGCTGTGAGCGCTATTTCAGTCCCATGTGCCTCTTTCTGGTGCGAGTATACACGAAGATTCACGACGAGTTTCGTTTGAGGAGAGTTTTAGTTAGCATTCCGCCCTGTTCTCTTGCTGGCGACGTCGTCGTCGTCTTTGAGAAGGACGTCTGACGCGCTGGGAAGCTATTTAAAACGCTCTCACACTCCGACGGCTCAGTAGCAAGAATCTTCTCCGCATCAGTGCAATACCCCCAGAGGGGAACGATAGAATCATTTGAGCAACCTTAACCGTTTGTAGCAACGCGGAAGTGTAATTTCGGAACCGAGCAGTTGGGCTGATGAGCAAGAAACCTCTTCTTTTTGTAAAGCGACCATAAACCGATCATATTAATTTCAATCAATCACTAAAACAGTGGAAGATAGACGTCTCAACCTGATAAGTTGGGTATCCCAAGATGTAAAACACAGCTCTGGAGGTGTACCGAATCGAAAATACCGCAGTTAAAGTGTTTTCTTGAAGATCTTGAATATAAACATGAACGGGACGGGTCTAATGTTTCCAACTTTTTTGCTGCTACACAACTACTCTACACATCTGCTTAATTTTGGTGACAACAGTGTTGTGAACAGTCCTCGGCTTCGGACAGGTAAACTTTTGGTAGTGGAGCGTACGCTAAAATTGTGATTCTCACTTATAAAATCGGATGTTGCTCTTTATCTGGCTGTTGTCACTCTAGATCTAACCGTATGCTATGGGATATTTGGTTGTTACACTACCACCGATCCGTGGACCAGTGCTAGACGACCGATAGCATTGCTACCGGAACCACCAGAAGACCTAGACGTTAGCTTTGTGATTTTTAACGGGCGTAATCGGTCATATCCACAGTACCTGAACAAATTTCCAAGCTATCTGGATCTGCCAGATTCAATCAGTTCAGTCGACATCAACCCCAACGGCATGATCTACTTCGTCACGCACGGATTTCTGGAAAAGGGAGCTACCAAATGGGTAAGATACGAGGTGGTGAACATGCAATGCACTACCAGAGGAATCTTCACGTCATTTGTATTGTTTTCTCGCTTGATCTCTCTCTCTCTCTCTTTCTCCCCAGATCGAAAACATGATGAATGCCTTGCTGGATAAGGATCCAGACTCAACGGTGATTGTTATCGATTGGGGCAAAGGATCCAATCCACCGTATAACCAGGCGTGTGCCAACATCAGATTGGTGGGGAATATCGTGGGTCACTTCATATACACGATGATGGTAAGATGATGGCTGGTTGTGTGTTTTAACGCCTACGTAATTTTTTCAACACCTACGTCGACTTGCGCCTATCCTTCACAGGGACAATTGGGATTACAGAACCTAGATAATGTGCATATGATTGGCCATTCCCTCGGTTCCCATCTATCCGGGTACACTGGCACCATGCTGTTTGAAACGTACAACTACACCCTAGGCCGTATTACTGGGCTTGATCCAGCCGAGCTGGCCTTCACTGAGACAGACACCAAGGTACGGTTGGATCCTGGCGATGCAAAGTTTGTGGATGTTGTGCACAGCGATGCAACGCCATTTGTGCCGAAGATCGGACTTGGACTTCTTGAACCGATCGGGCACGTGGATTTCTATCCAAACGGGGGCTTCAATCAGCCGGGGTGCGAGCGAAACTTCTGGAAAGATGCCGGCAATCATCGGTTTGTGTCGAGTGTGTTTCAGTTCTTCAGCTGCAGTCATTCGCGCTCGTACCTGTATTTCACGGAAAGTATTAGGAACCCGCTGCGAGTGGTATCGTGCGGGTCGTACGATAGCTACAACGCGGGTGATTGCTTTGACTGTGGTGCCAGCGGCTCAACACACTGCCTCGAGTTCGGTATGGGCAGTATCCATGGGTACAAGCGGTTGGTCAAGCAGGGCGTGGTTAACCCGGCGGCTTACAAACCGATCGAGATGTTCTTTCGAACCAACTCACATGAACCCTTCCTGACGCCCAACTTTCGGATCACGATCAAGATCTCCGATGGGACGGAAAGTGTGAAGCATGGTCCAGAGATTGGAAAGATCCTGCTGTACATTAATAAAGATGAGAAGATCTACTTCAACGATGTGCCAATGTAAGTCAGCACAGAAAGCTGAGGTGACGGATGTGAATAAATCTAATCTGCTTACACTTCCTCTCCTACAGCCTGTTCGAGCCGGGACAAAACTACTCGAAAGTGATAACGGGTCGTGCAAACAGCGAACCGAAGTCGATTCGCATCGGCTGGGAGTATGTGACGAATCTGCTAAATCCACTCACCTGGCGCCTGCTAACATCACCCAGGGTGTACATCGACTATGTTGAGCTGCAGACGTTAGCGCAGAGTAGGGTAAAAATGTGTCAAACGTCGCACATTCCAATCACCAACAACGAATTGACCCTGTTAGATACCACACTGTGCAAATAGGGACTTCATCAAGTGACACCCTCTCATTAATTTTACAATCGTACACTATCGCATATATTTTCTGCATCACTTAAAAGGACCTTCCTAATTACAGCCCATTACACCGCCTGCCTTATCAATGCAATGTATTTTAGTATAAAGGAATACAATGTATGTAAAAATATATATATATAAGGATGTTAATATTAACCACTTAAAGACACGAAGCAAAGATCCGCGTTCTATGTTGCGTCCTTTCTTTTTTGCTTCCTCTGTAGTATTCCGACACTTGGACGCTAACTTCAAGGTAATCGCGGCCCTTCGGCGGCCACTGCGGACTTGAGATAAGCAGCGTTCCACGCGGCATGTAAATGTCAAAATCCGGCTGCTGCCCTGGTTTGTTGCGTATTGTACGGGTACGAAGGGCAAGCGCACTGCGAGCGAATCCGTAAATCCGTGTTTACGGAATCGACTCGCTGCTAGCAGGCTGAACTTTGTGTCTTCAGGATGCTCTCAACCTCTCGCAATATCAGTGACGTCAATGGTGTAAAGGTCACCGCCAATGCCCGAGTGCAGATGTTCTGAGCAAAAGATGCGTGAGACTTGTGGAGTGTCACAAACGTCAGCAACACCTTTAACCGAGGCATTTCCCTCCTGCTTCCAGACGATAATGGCTTTAACTTCGTTGGGGTGTGCTGTGTAAGAAGCCAATGCGGCTGATTGCGAGATTGCTGCGATGGGTCGTAATGGGGTTACACGTTTTTAAATGACGCTCTTAATCAACTATTCGTGCTATCTATCGCTAGATCGTGTCGATCCTGACCTCGCATGTGTACAGAAGTGTACTCGTACAGTACTACACGGTCGAATCCAATCGAAGATTTTAATATTTGTGATATTTTCTTGAGCATCTAGACCTTAAAATAACTGCTGTGTTGAGGATTAAAAGAAATTCTATCGCAAGATCTGTTCCTTG
Source organism: Anopheles epiroticus (assembly GCA_000349105.1). Classification (NCBI taxonomy): domain Eukaryota; kingdom Metazoa; phylum Arthropoda; class Insecta; order Diptera; family Culicidae; genus Anopheles; species Anopheles epiroticus. Next base: position 139,030 of record KB671680.1, read on the forward strand.
ATGCTTGGAGGGGAATATATTAAATTTCTACAAATTTGTTAGCATCTCTGGTATTAGCGCTATTTCCATCTGTTCCACCTTCGTCTGGACACTTCGAAGAATCGAAAGCGTTATCAGTGGTCTTTGTCTCTATGGCGAATCATAGAATTTTTCATGTGAGAGAGCTGCTCAACCCGACCCAGGGGTAGATTGGATTCATCTGAATCGGAGCAACATCAGTGGGATTCGTTGTTTTTTTACGTTTGCAGTCGACCAAACAACTTTGCCGACAATGAAGCGATGACGACTCTCTCCCGCGCGAGGCATCCTGCCTTCGCCTTTAGTCGGGTGGAGGACATACACGAGCTCGGTATTATTACAACTGGGTGCGATTTATTCGGTAGAGTGGAATTAGCAAGGTACGGTTGAAGCTACTAGCTTCAACTGCTGGTTGAACTACATCAATCAAACTACAAACAACAAAGCAAAACAATCAAACGATGGAGATTAGCAACAGCACCGGATTTTTGCTGCAAACGATCTTGTGGATGGCGAATCATGAGTACAACAACTCGCTGATAAACCTGATACACAATAAAACACTCAGCGCAGAGAGCAACAAGACGAGCGGTAGGTGATGACGGTTGAATGTGTGAAGACGGCGTAATGGGCGGTGTTGTGTCTCTTTTCACGCATGTTCAATCGCTTGAAACTTGCAGGTGAATTCTCTTTGGCGGAGGATGTGCGCTGCTACGGTGTGTATGGATGCTTCCCGATAACACCACCCTGGATAGACGAGAAGCGCCCGGTGGCGTACCATCCACAGTCACCGGCGACGGTAGACGTGCGATACCCAGTGTTTGTGAAATCGAACACCAACCATCCGAAATTTATTGACATCAACGATCCAGCCAGTGTGCGCCACCTTGGCATCAATCCAAAGGGGCGCATTTATTTTATTACTCACGGTTACATTGAATCCGGCGATCGGCCTTGGGTAAGTAGTGTGCGGAGCTGTCGGTGCTGTTAAAGAAACTGAGCAATGTTGCTTCCATCCCTGCACAGATTCGGCAGATGGTGGACGCACTGATCGACAACGATCCGGATGGGACGGCAAGCTGCGTTGTGATTGACTGGCGGAAGGCATCGAATCCACCGTACACACAATGCTGTGCCAACATACGGCTGATCGGAGCCATCACGGCACACGTGATCTATCTGCTTTATGTAGGCTTGTGCGCTAACCAAAATAGTGTTGTGTTCTGTATGTACTACCTATCCGTTTGTCTCTTACAGGAGGAGCTTAATATGAAGAATCTGGACAAGGTGCACCTGCTGGGCCATTCACTTGGGTCACATTTGTGTGGCTATGCCGGTTATCACCTGCAGAAAGACTTTGGTATTAAGCTGGGTCGTATTACTGGGTTAGATCCGGCCGAGCCATTGTTTTCCGATACCGATCCGCTAGTGCGACTTGATCGTAGCGATGCCAAGTTTGTGGACGTAATCCACTCCGACGGCTCGGAGTGGGTTAGCAAGGGCGGACTTGGCATGTATCAACCGATCGGCCATGTCGACTTCTATCCCAACGGTGGCTACAATCAGCCCGGGTGTAGCGATCCGATGAACAAGTTCATCCGCAAGCACGATGATTCGTTCTTCTGGGGCTTTCAGGAGTTTTTCGGCTGCAATCATCTGCGGTGCCACCAGCTTCTGACCGATAGTATACTGCACCAATGTCCTTTTATTGGCATTGGGTGTGAATCGTACGCACAGTTTCTGCGCGGTGAATGCTTTGAGTGTGATCGTGATGGTCACTACTGCATCGAGTTTGGGCTGAAGGCACAGGAAAGCTATACTCGGCTGATTGAGAACGGCGTCATCAGGGATCCGAATGCGCCACTCAGCGTGTACATGATCACTGGTGCCGATCCACCGTATTGTAGTAAGTGATGCTTGGAAGTTGGCTGCTTACCGGAAGATTGATACTTTCTTTTTTGCAGGATCTCACTTCCGGGTTACGATGAGCGTTTCGGACGAGGAGGAAAGTTTGATACATGGTGGGGAGATAGGCAAGATGTCTTTCGAGCTGTATGGTGAGGGCGGTATACGGTCGGGCAAAATGGACTTCTCGAAGGATCCGGTGTACTTTGAGCCGGGAGGTAACTATTCGGCTATCCTGGCCGGTACGCACGTGAGTAAGCTACTCAAGGTGCTGCTGACCTGGGAATATCGTACGAATCCGCTTAATCCGCTAACCTGGCGCCTGCTGGTGGTACCGCGTGTGTACGTCCAGCACATTCGCATTCAGATGATGGAGCTGCGCACTAGTGTGGAGGTGTGCCCGCTGAACGGGGCACCCGTTCGGGCTGATCAGGAAAATGAGTTTAAGAGTGAATATTGCACCTCCTAGGAGGCATGTGGGCTCTATTGATAGGTAGTTAAATCCAAATAAAAACGAAATGTAATCAGACCTCTTCCGAAAAGATATCTTAAGACATGCAGAAAGTTTTTTAGGTGAGATACAATTTCTTTACTAAGAGAAAGTTTCCCATCTGTTGTATAGATAATCTTTGTGTTGCTTTCTATACAATGAAGCACCTTAAGGTGACAGAATCGCTAGACTGGTAAAAATGGAACATTACTATAAAATGAAAATCATGAAATTTTCACATAGGTAAAGAGTGCCTTTGTTATGAAGTTTTGGTTTCGGTAGGTGCAGCTCAAGGTGCAAACTTTTCAAGAAAAGGCACAAATAATAAAAATATCATAAATGATTTTTGAATAAAATAGATCAAAAGTTACAAGACATTTCAGAAAAAGGTAAGGTGTTAATTTCTTTTTTTCTTTTAATCGTGAACATATCAATTAATATAACAACAAAAACAATGGTTTAACGACTATTCTGATTCATATTAGCTTCATTGTTGTACAGTTTTTGAAATTTTATAATGACATATATAGTTAAAATAACGACCAACACGGGTTAAAATTTAAGGCCAAAATGTTTGTTCGTAAAACGCACCAAAACTTTTTTTAACGTTGACCGTTTTCAAAAATCATTTTGAATTAATGAAACATTGACCTTTTTTATTTGTATAAAATTATAGATAATATTGAATAATACGGCCTACCCGTCACTGCCGAATAAAAAAAATAGTTTGTAGATAAAACCTAAATAAGAAATTAGGATAGACGTACAAAGAAAAATTTAAAATGCTCAAAATATGAGCTCTAAATGGGATTATATTTAGCGTTTTTGCGCGTTGCCTTTGGTCAAATATGCAATTATGTATTTATTTATTTATTTATTTATTCATTTATTTATTCATTTATTTATTTA
>KB671681.1:0-24570 GCA_000349105.1 Anopheles epiroticus
CGATGACCACTTTGGAAGTTTTTAGAAATATCGCGTATTTAAGATAAAAAAAAATTATATTGACAACAGCATAGGAGTGAAGTCAAGGTACAGTCGGATTAGACCACGAGCGGAGTTGGTAGCAAACAGGGTCTAGCCGGATAGACCACCGGCCACAGGAACGACAAAAACCTTACAAATTTGTTAACTTTGGCAAAAATGCTTGACTACAGGTAAAATTAGCATGCAAATTAGGCTTGCAAACATGCAAAGTTGTGCACAGTGACAAACAATGCGACAAAAATGTGTTATCATTGAGAACATTAGCAGCATCGAACACACCAAACCTGAACACATTGTTTTTAAACCTTTTTGATCAAACGTCAGATCTTGTCGAAAAAAAATAACTTTATTTTGTCGCTGCTCCATGCCCCGAAAAAGTGAGAAAAGCACGAAAAAGAGACAAAAGCTCACGATTAGCTAAATTTGTCGGGTTTTTTACCACTTCCTTACCCGGCAGACTATTTAAAGAATTCTGCTAGATTCACTACATAAACGAGCCGCTACTGCTATTCCATCCAGGGGAGCCAAAGAGCTTGGTCTGCTACTGGAACAAGGACAACTGGTCATCGTGCAGCTTCAGTTAACTATATCGTAAGGTTATACTTTTTGTATTCACGTTGTTGTGCCAAATAATGCGAAGAAGATGCATAGGAATAGTAAGCACCATTGAGTAGAATCGCTGTAAACGTTCTACGATCATTCTTGTCCAAATATTTAAGCTTGCCAGTTGCTACTAGACTACGCACTGCTATCCACATTCTTCTGGATATCCTAGCTCATAAAGACCTTTTAAAGATCATCAACAAGGACCACAGGAGATATGGAAGCATTTGTCATCAATGTCTAGATATTGGTTTGGTGATAGATCACGAGAAGATCCCTGATTTGAGATCGAACCACAGCAAGTCTTAAAAGACACACAACCTCATTACAACACCGGAGTGATCCTCTTAATAGAGATAAGATAAGATAGAGATAAAATCCATCGGTTAGGTAATATTGTCAATAACACATATACAACCCATTGTGCTAACATACAATCCGTCGGTGCTACACCACGAAAGAATGTAGAGAGGGTTAGTTAGACTTTATTTGCTTTGCTCTGGTCATAACATCAGTTACTATCGTTTTTGGTTTTTGTTTTTACTGGAAGATGATCAGAACCATTCTCAAATAAGCATGATTCTGGTAAGATCTCGCTTACAGTTTTTACTTCTTCTAGTACTCTTCTATATTTGTCTGTATGTGTAAGAGTGTGTGTTTGTTTGTTTGGTATGGGTGTTGTATGCTGCGATTGGCGAAGCTAATGTTTTCTTCTCATGAATGTCAATGCAGGAGTGTCGGTTTTTATGAATGGTATTTCTAGACATCGGGGCTTCATGCTTCTTTGTAAGTGGATTATTTGTTGTTTTTTTTGGTTCGTTTTTGTTTTCTTTTCTTTCACTTGTTAAAGGTTGCAGTAGTTAAATTTATCGCACGCGCAGGTGATATCATTTAGCTAGGTTTGTTTGTTTGTTTAGGTTTTGTTTTGTTAAATCTTTGCTTTTGGTTCGGGTTGGCACCGATTGTTGCGATTTTCCACTAAATGTTGTACATCTATCACGATTGGCCCAAATTCTATGTATTAGCTAAACTTGTATGTGTGTGTGTTCTTTCTTGCATCCATCTACTAAATCTTTAGAAGACTACCATTGTACCCTACATACTACTTACTGTCAACGTCAAAACTATGCCGGTTTGCTTTTATATAAATACTCTCATTGTACAGCTATCTAAAAAGGCTACAAAAGTACACGCACCGTGGTTTTCTAATGTATAGAATAGGAGGAAAAAAGGAAGTAATCGGTAGCATCTGATAATCCCGAAGCGTTGTTTCGCCAGCCGCTTAGGAAAGGTATTTCGTAGGTGGAAGAGAAAGAGAGTTGGGCACAGAGAGAATGAGTCATAGAGAGAGAGAGAGAGTGAGAGAGAGAGAGTAATAGGAAAGAAACGCAGCGAACAGAATGTCTTAACCAGTGCAGAACGATTTGAAAGAACTCCTAGTGGTTGTCTCTTCGCTCCTTGGGCTCCTTTGTTCACAGCATCCACACATGCTAACTCATCGTACAAGAACTAAGTGTTCCGTGAGATGTGCAAACGATCTAGATAAAGGAGAAGGGGAGCGATTGTTTTGGCAGAGAGTATAAAAACATACATCCTACACCGTAAGAAGTACACTAGTTTTTTTTGTTTTCTTCTTCTTACTTCTTTACATATCATCATTATAACAAACGATTTTAAGCCCCAACGGAGATTCTGGGCATCATTGGCATCATCAAAACATCTATAAACATACACACACATCACATCGCGTAAGAAAAAGGAAAGCTTTCAGGTTTGGGCTACGGGTGATGGGTTTTTGCCATCGTTAGGTTTCGTTTTGGTTTTGGTTCCAGACTCTTTCGTGTCGCAGAGGGATGGAATTATTTGGCTGCCGGAGATGCTTTACGTGTTAAAAACCAGCAGTCCATCGGTTCGGGCTTGCCCTTCATTACTACCGGTCCACGATACTCCAGATTGAATGATGGATCATGATTGACGGGATCACACAGCAGCCTACAAAAACCAGAGAGAGAAAGAGACAGAGAGAGAGAGAGAGACAGGAAGAGAAGAAGATAAGCATGATTGGGATGTAAGGTATTAACTTCGTTGCTAATTTGAATTTTACGCTTAGACATATTACACATTTCGCAACAAAGGATATGATGTACTGGAGTAAGCTCTCCAAAAGATTCTTATGTTCTTGTATTAGGTTTTTAGATTGTCTAGTATCTTAGGAGAGAATATCGTGTTGAAAACTAGCTTTGCCATTTATTACTCACGCATATCATAACAAAAAACAGTATTGAAGGCATACACCATATTCTTATAAATAGTTGAGCCTTTGTTTTACTTTTATCTGGTTCCTAGAATATTCTTAAGTGCAGTAAATTTATCTTCTTTTGGAATATTATCCTGCTAAATCTTAATTATGAGCCATTTGCAGAAGATGGGCGGAACATTGATTTGCCTTTGGTATGCAGTTCGTCTGGTTTAGACATGAGCTTAGACCTGTTACTTAAAAAAAATCAGTTGAGTATTTGAGTGGTATAACAATCCACGGGCAACTCATATGTCATAGATGGCATAACACGCGGCATGCGCTCGTTTTTCCAATGCTTCTAAACATGTTCAATCGATTTTTCATCGCGAAGGGTATTTACGCATGATGTAAGGTGTGCGTTCTAATTTCCAGAGTCTTGTTCCTATGCATTCGGGACCAGTACGGCTGTAATCAATATTCCATTTTCGCTATGCTCCAGCCCGTAGGGATTTTCGATGCGGTGATGCTACTTCATTGCGCTGGCGCAATACTTACACCTGTCCACGGAAGCCATAGTGTGGAGCATTCTAAGCGTTTATGCGGGTAGATACCTACCCACCGGCAAATCTACCTTAGAAGAGTTTCCGTGTTTTTCCTGTTTTGTTACGTTGCATGGCTTCACTGTGCTTCACCTGGTCAGCTTTAGCCAAAGTCTCACGGACTCTCTCGCCAGTTCAAATCCAATCGCTAGACGGCGTGCACACTGCCTACCTTGAATGAATTATTGATTTCAATAGTGCTGACGATGGAGTACGTTTTCGACGTCTTTTTTGAGGAGTGCTTCAAAACTATGGAGCGAAGCGGACTGGCGTCGCGGGCCGGGCGGCGCGATATCATCAGTCACTTGAACTCGGTCATATCCGGCTGCATCCAGGGTCGGCAGACGGCCACAACCCAGCTGGCGGTCGGGTTGGCCGTCACGTCTGCCATCGACTATCACAACCGAATGAAGGGTGACAACTACGAGGTGTGCATGATGGGCAAATATCATAATGTGCTGTATATAGCGCTGCGCATCACTTGGGACTGGGGGCTGGAGGATTCAACGATTGTGCGAAACTTACTCGGTACGTTCATTCCAGAGGATCTCACGCAGGTATCGCAAGACACTCTAAGTTCTGTCTAACCCTTCAGACGAAATCTTCAAATGTGAAAAAACGTTCGAGCGGCTGTTTCTTGGTGCACTGTTTGGCTGCAATGCGCCACACTTTATCGCCGGCTGGAAGAGTGACTTCAACGATCAGGACGAAAACTTGCGCGCGGTAGTGTTCTTTCTGCATCATTCAGCGAAAGCGCGCGCGATCTATCCTACCTACTCTTATGCGTACCAGTGCCTCCGGCAAACGAAGTGAGTACAGGGGCTGCGATATTATATCAGGATACTGCGTTTATAATCCACATCTATCAACCCGGTTTTCCATTAGATTCATCGACGTGCCGATTGACTCGTGCGGTAAGGCATCGCCATTGCGCGTGGCCCTGCAGGCATCGGCACCGGACATAGTGCTGATACTGCTGCGCCACGGTGCCAACCCCTGTCCGGATGATGGTGGTGCCAGCCCCGTGCTTAGTTTGCTAGAAAAGCTAGCCGAATGTGAAAATCGTTGCTACCCGTTCCAGCTGGTGTCCTGCTTGAAGTTGCTACTTCGCACGATCGTCATGGTGGAGATGCCGTACAAGCCGCACCTGTACGAGGTGCGCAAGGAGATGTTCCACTGCAAGTATGCCGCCCTGCTGGAAGATGGACTGCTCCCACCGGAACAGGTGTACGGTGTGCCGACGCTAAAGCACTCTTGCCGCTGCCTGATTCGGGATGTACTGCGCGACAACTTCCAGTTACCGGGAAGTGTGGTAAAGCTGCCACTTCCCCGAAAACTTCAGAAATATATTGATTTGCTTGACTGAGCGGAGCATACACTTACTTGTACGTGGTTTCGCTGATATTAATGTGTCCCGGGACGCCTGTCGTCTCCGTTCGGCTAGTTAGATTCACGGTGTTGCCAAACAAACAGTAGCGAGGCATCCGGTTACCGATTACACCCGTCACGACCTCGCCCGAATGGATGCCGATGGTGATTTTCTGTTTTGTATGCAAAATTGGAAGGTTTAACAATGACAGGTGCTTTTTGAATTACAGATAACGATTTGTTCTTACCACTGCTTCCGTGCCCATCATGACGTTCTTCGCCATATCCAGCATGTCCAGGGCGAGCCGGGCAATACACTTGGCATGGTTCTCGCACTCATCCGGCAGCCCCGATACTGCCATATACTTGTCACCGACAGTTTCCACCTTGTAGATGTTTGAGTTGCTCTTCGAGTCTGTCAGCTCGTCAAATATCGTGTACAGCTCGTTGAGCATCTTGACAATCTTCATAGCACCCTCGGCATCGGTGTTTGCCGCACAGTACTGTCCAAACCCGACGATGCCGGAAAACATGAGCGTCACCGAATCGTACCGTTTCGGGGCGACAGGACGCTGGTGCCGCAGCTCGTTTGCGACCGTCTTCGGCAGGACGGAGTAGAGCAGCCGGTCCGTCTTTTGCTTCTCGCTCTCGAGGTCGCGGTACGTTTGCTGCAGTCGATCGGTCAGTATCTCCAGGTTGGTGGTGAGTTTGTACTCCGCCTCAAACTTTTCGCTCAGCAGCACCAGATCACGCGAGGCATCGTGTAGCGGGATGTCGGAGATGTGTAGTCCCTTCCTGTTTGGTATAGAATGGATGTTGTTGATTTGTGGCTTGATTATGGCGAAGCTCTTCATTCACTTACTTGGTAAGATCGTCCAGATTCATCACACTTGGATAGCACTGGAAAAGTATCAGATCCGATCCTGGAATGTACATCATTTGTCCCTATTGGAAATAGAGAAGTATTGATTAGTATGAGCTCTAACCAAACGTGTAATAGAACAGAATTCTCCTCATTACCTTCAGTCTTAGATATCTCTCGCTCTTGGACATAACGCCCGCCTTCGTCTTCAGGACGTAAATTGTGTTAATGTGAGCCAGAATGTTTTCAAAGCTCAGTTGCAAATGCGGCCGCACTGCCTCAAAGAGTGCCAGCAGTGGACAGTTTTTCTCGTAAATTCTACAAAGAAGATAATTAGGAAATAACTGTTTAGTATATATTGTATACGCTGAATACGCGCTATTGAAAAAAAAAAAACAATTAAATAACCTTGAATTGATTACATATACAGTAGGTGTCCGCTAACTGGCTGTAAACATACCACCAGTCATCGAACAGTGTTCGCTAACTGGTGTGTCATTTCAACTGCGCAACGTATCAAAATAAATATTAAAGGTAACTCTGCAGCCGGATTATTCAAAACCCTGAGCGATAGAATGGAGCGATACACCTTTGAATGAGATTTTTATGAAACACAGGTTCACAGGTAAAGCATAAAAGGTAACATTCTGCTCGATAAAAGAAGATTAAGAAGAAATTTATACTGGATGTCCTGTTCCCTTTGGCGATGAATTTGAACACTTTTTGCATTGATTTAAACTATATTTTTTAGTTTAATGGTGCTCAATAATATGAGGTGAGAGCGAAACATGAACAGAAGACGAACTTCCTTCATTTGATTTATAATTTTACGTTGACGCTTTCAACGAGAATCCGGGTGTTTCCTGTTTTGACGTTTAAGTGTTTTTTAACTGGCTGACCGCTCAGTTAGCGAACATCCAGTTAAAAAGCACGCCAGTTAAGAAGCAGCCAGTAATCGGTCACCTACTGTATTTCACAAAGAGATCTGAAATGTAGGCTCTCTTCTTCATGCTCGAAATGGTAAGAAATGGTTCAGCATCGTTCAGTGTTAACCACGCAGAAGCTGATCTCATGAAAAAGATCCTCAATCATACAAAGAATAAAAAAAGATAACAAAACCCATGTTTAAAGACTAACGAAAATAAAGGAATATGTTAACATTAACATTTTTGTTTACCACCTAAGAATACCTATTTTTGAATTCTATTCAGTTTTGAGTTCAAACAACCCAATCTAGGAACGGATCGAACCTAGCATCCGAAACCTAGGAGCCGAAATCGTCGAAGCTACCAATCGGCAGACAAAGATGGTAGAGTCAAACGGCCTTGGACGATTCCAGATTCGACTAAACGACTCTATATGAATCATGGATTCATTTAAGCTGATAATGTACCGCTTCCGAAAATCCTTACCTGGGAATGACCCGTGAAACCGAACGTCCCGCCTGTACGATGTGCATGTTCCGGTCGAACATCAGATGGAACGGAAAGATTTTGCAAAACGTCATCGGTGAGATCATCGGTTCTGAAACAAAAGATGGTCAAGTCTCGATTTCGATTAACTACTCTTGAGTTTGGTGGGCGTCCTTAGGCCTACCTTTAGCTACCAACTGACATACCGCCTGTTGGTCCTTCTCCTCCGCACGACGCGTGGGCGTTTTCGGGCCGGATATCTCGGTGATTAGAAACTGAAAGTGGTCCGATCGCTCAACGGTCGCGTTTGCGCCCTTGCCTCCCTTCTTCCAGTCCTCGCCGGGACGGGCGGTGGCCGGGCTGCTATCACAATTGGTATTGGTGTCTTTACTAGCTTTGCTAACCTCGCCGCACAGCGGTATACTATTGCTTCCGTTTTGACTACTGCTTATGCTAAGTTTATTGCCATGACTGGACGCCGTATCAGTAGGTTGCTTGAGCGCAGAGTTGCTCTTCGAGGTGGCTAGATCTAGGCACACGAGCAGAGCGAGACGTTTTGCGGGCGGGAAGATGATCGGTGGATTGTAGCGAGAATGGGAGAGTGATAGAGAGAAAGAACAAAATAGGCTACGCATTAGCAAGGAATGGTTCTTGCGGGGAAAGGTGCGGGGTGGGCGCGGGTAGTGCGGTGTAAGGCACTAGCAGGCGGTTACCGATGAATGAAACCTACTATTAAGTCTATTCGAAAAATAAGATTCACCGTACGTTTTCGAGGCTAGAATGCGCTTGCACAGTCCCAGGTTGGCCAGCTCCGGGACGGCCGGATCAAGGGACGTGATAGGAACTGATTTCACCACCTCCGGCACCGAGTGGCGCGCTTTCGGGGCGGCAGCACCGTCACGAGCCATCGGTTTCGCCGGTTTCGCCGGCGGCACCTCCGGCTCGATCGGGTCCCCCTTACGGCGTATGATTTTGATCTCCACGTCCACGCCGTGTAGCTTGGAGGCGACTGCTTTGACGATACCGATGACGATGTGTTCCAGACCGGGCCGCTCGGAGTAGTAGTGCAGCACGAGCTGACCGTTCGTTTCCGTACAGCGGAAAGAGGGCGCCCGCATGCCGGGATAGAGTGTGCCAAGATGGTCGTGTAGAGCGTCCAGATTTTGGAGGAAATCGCGCGGCGTCGCACCGAGTACCTGTAGGATCTTGTCGTAGCCCGAGTCTTGGCAAAACTCGAAGAAGGTCTTGCCGAACAGCTCCAGTATGTCGCCGGCGGGTATGTCTACAAAACAAAGACGGGAGAAGATCGATAGTGTGTCTGGGTGGATCTTCACGCAGGTTGAATGCCGGATATTCGGACAAACTTACTAAGTATATCCACTGCCGCCTCTATCAAATTGTACGTTATGTCATCCTCGTAAATCTGTCGGACCAAAAACTGACCCTCCATATTTACCTGCGCCTTTTTCCTGTTAATGGAAGTTGTGTTAGCTCATTCGTGTAAAGATTAGTAGCTATCCAACGAAAACGATAGAGATTTTAAGGTTTTTTCGTGTCTGAATTTTATAGTTTACTAATGGTTGAGGACAAATCTGCTCAAAATTATGTTCAAGACAATATCCTCCATGCATTCTATACAGCCATTCGGTCCGGACCCGTTCCCTATACGCAGAATTGACTATTCTGCCAGGTTTACATTTAATCACAACCCCCCATGCGCAGGATTAACAATCTTGATATGGATGGGTACACTCAGTCACAGATAGAGCTAAAGCACATTAGTGCTCTGGTTAGGCCTTGACCTTACGGGGTTGTTGTGCCACCGAAGAAGAAGAAGAAGTTCTATAAAGAACAAGCAAACACTTTTCGATTTTCGTGTTGCCATCTGTTACATCAGAAGAATGAATTAGCATCATGAAACATGAACATTATTCACAGGTTTTATGATATTTAAGGACCTGCTCCTTCTTCTAGGCCTAATCAAGTGATAGAGTATTAATGTTAAGATGATAAAAGTTCAGCTGCTGTAGTTTCATCCCTTTATTTACTTAAAACTGTTCACTAGTTTGTTCACTTAGGTGTATTGTTTTACAATATTTAATTTTTAATTTATTCGCTTTGATCCAGTGATCGAATGATAATTACGTAAGCGTTTTACCAGACCCAACGCAGCCCGAATTCTGTTCAGACTATTCTGCTAACAGGTATTGACCATTTAAGGTTGTTGTGCTCTATCGAGAGTAAAAAAAATTTTTATATATAAAAATATTATTATCACAAAAACTTTGAACTTCAAAAATATACCTAAGGAGGTGTAGCTTATCCCATAACATTATCAATGATAATCAATGAAAATATTAATAGGATCTCGCGATCTCTTTCAAAATTGAAAGAGAAGGAACTATAGTAAATATTTTTCCTAGCGTCCATAATTATTCCCTGGATACGACTTGTTGTTATCGTTTATGTTAAGCCATGCAATTTATCGTTCTATTTACTTTTGAGTGGTATAGGACAGAAATTCCAGGTTTTAGAATTAATTTTGGTGTTCGTAAAAGAGTTGATTTTTGTGCGCTGTCATAAAGGTAAAAAGATACTATAAAATATTAGCTTCCCTGTATCAACGGCCCTGTATTGGGCTGGCTCGGTGGTCTAGTGGTAACGGCGTAGGGCTTTCAAAAGGCCCGTCGCCGGTTCGAATCTCATTCGGACCGCTGCCACCCCCAATAGGCAGGATTGACTATCCAGCTAGGGGTACACTAAATCACAGCCCCCCATACGCAGGATTAACTATCTTTACAGGGTTTTTCAAGCCAGCTCAACATCGTAACACACTTTCTCAACATCGTAAAATGTATCAGTCAAACTGTACGTGCAACTCGGATCTGTTAACTTTTTTCAGTTCTGTAACACTGGATTGTGGATCAGTAAAATCTTAACTCGAACGTGTAAAATATGTGAACGTAACAATTGAGCCGAAAATACATTTTACACATTCGAGTTAAGATTTTACGGATCCACAATCCAGTGTTACAGAACTGAAAAAAGTTAACAGATCCGACTTGCACGTACAGTTTGACAGACACATTTTACGATGTTGAGAAAGTGTGTTACGATGTTGAGCTGGCTTGAAAAACCCTGTATATGGATGGGTACACTCAGTCTCGGAAAGAGCCAAAGCACAATGGTGTTCTGGTTGAGCCTTGACCCAACTGGGTTGTGCCACCCAAGAAGAAGAAGAAGAAGAAGTATCAACGCCAACATTTTGTCATAAAATAAATTTTGTTTTTAATCTACCGACATTGTCAGCAGAATTATATAAAGTCAATTTGGTACAATAACCATTATTTGATCAAGGCGTACTTGAACAACTTAACGAAATGTTTATTTTTGACTTGGAGCCCATTAGTGTGTTCTGTGAGTGAGACTCCAACAACGTTAGGCCTTGTGAGAGTATAAACCGACCAAAATGTCAATATTTAGCCATTTGTTATGATGATTTTAATTGACTGATTTTAATTGTTTATAAAGAATTCCTTCCTGGATGTTTCAATGCAATACAAAAAGGCATCAATAAGCCATGATACCATTTTTTTAATGTTAAGATATGTATCGGTATCTGAGGATGTTTACTAATAGGTAGAAGGCAATGTTTTGTGAGAGCTCGACATGACTCGATGTCGATTTCGCTCTGAATAGGACCCATCATTTTCAATGTTTAAAAATTAAACAGCTTTATCATCAAACCAGTTCCACAGATTATTATGGTCATTAACTTTCCGGGCGTAAACACGTTGGAAAATATGGTTGAAATAAATGTATACGTTACACAATATTGCTTCTTTTCAAACGGGCCCATAAAAGACATCATTTCATATTCTGACTTGACTTGCCAGGTATCTTTTGCACGTTACAATTGTACAGTAGCATTTCAAAGTATAAGGCAGATATGAGAAGAGCTTCGCAGTGAAATGGCATCTGGTAACATTATGTTTAGCAGCAACATTTTGAACATGTCATTCAATTACGACAACACTGCGTGCCACACGAACCATGGGATCATAACAATGCGATGAGAAGGGCGTCTCTGTTTGGAAATAGCGAATATAAAATTCGTTGCAATCAGAAAATAATACCTGCGGGGGTGGTCATCTTAATTAACGAATGAAATGATTTTGTGCTTGTGACCAGCAAATATTTTCAGTGAAAATGGGAATTTCCGTTGTTTTGAGGTAATGGGGCAGTTTCAAGGTAATGTACCGAGTTATTAATTAATGGAGACGGTGGCGTTGCGTTGTTATGGAGTTCGAACACTGTGCAGCGCTATGTAATAATTTTGATTCGAATGCGGAATAGGCAACGTCAATATCAGGGGCAAACATCAACTGCCAAATATACATGTATACTTATTACATCAGGCAGGAAACTATGCGGAATGAAATTCATACACTGTCTTATGACTGCAGTGTAAGATGGTATTGATGCGTTGCCAGAAAGCACAGGGTTTGGAACCACGGAGAGTGTGAGGAGACGCAGAGAAGTTTGTACCACTCATCAACTACAATCCATGAGGCAATCCCACAAGGAAATTTTGGCTCTAGGCCAACTATTGCGCTCAGAACAAGAACCAACTGAAATCCATCCGGTGCCAATTCCGAAGAGCAGAATGTGCCAATCCTTGCGCTGCACTGTTTCAAATATCGTCTGTGCGAAAGGAGAGTCTCCGGAGACTGACTTCCTGCAGTCTGAAGTAACCGAAAGTGTGTACCACCCAGGAGAATGGCGGTGGCGCTGCTGATTGAAAGAACTGAAAAGTGGGTCAACTGAAATCCGGCTGACGGAATCCAATTAACTTCTGATGGGCGATGGAACATCGGACGCGAACCAAAACGACGCATAACGCAGTGTGCGCCGTTACTAATAATTGCTTCAAAATTATCACGAAAGGGATTCTTTTTTTGTTGATACTTTTAGCCATATCATTACACCGAACGGATAATGAAAATCATCCTTTCTTTCTTCTTGCTTTAAATTCAGTCAACCATCATTGGGGGAAAAGGGGGGAGAAGTCTGATTGAGAATGGAGTGTCCTAAAAGCACGATAGTATACGCTATGTGAACAACTTCAAGTAAACGAATTGGAAGAGAGATTCCAGAATAATCACATTACAAAAAACGAAGTGAAGAGGAAAGATATATCTCAACGAACGCTTGAAAAACTTTCATCGCCTTAGAATTCAATTGGAAAGTTTGAGCTCGCATTTTTTCTGCGATGTGTGTCGAGCTTCACGACCGGATCGTAAAAGGGAAAATGAAGTGTTATCTAACAATATACTTCGACACCTCCCTCCCTGTCACGGCCCGCATGGCATCTCCCCTAAAAAAACCTTGCTACGGCACTTACTTTATTTGTTCCCATATATTTAGACCGAAGTTTTTTAAAACTAGTAGCTCAAGCGCGTAGTTCACGAATCCGTACTAGTGTTGAAGTTTGGTCCGTTGCAGCGTGGTTGTGTGGGAGTAGTCACGATATCGTGCGAGGCGTGCAAGTTGGCATGTATGCATGAAAAGAGAGAAAGAGAGAAGGAAAGAGAACGAAGGGAGAAAAGAAAAACAGACACAGAGCATTGAAACAGGCACCGACACTGTTATCAGGACACCGTAGTACCGCATGGGACACGAGTGTCGCCTAGAAGCAAGAGGCTTTCACTAGGATTAATGGGGGAATGGCGACCTCGCTATCGCTCAATCATTCCCTCGCGTCCTGCATCGCATCTCGTAATATGTTTGCTTACCATTTTGCAGGCGTTTGGTTCAGTTTGCGGGTGTGAAAGTGTATGTGTAGCCTGTGCGTTTGTCGCCCGTTTGCTGGAGCTCAGTTGTCGCCCGTGGTTTCGAGGCTTTTGGAGGTTCTTGCTCTGTCTCTAAACACCTGGCCGACAAATTACGATGCACTGACAAGGGTCATCTATCCGTTCGGAAGTTGATGGCTAGGAGTCGTTCCAAACCGGACCCCAGTTAGGTGCCTTTCTGCAGGGTGCAGTAGATGTACGGCATGCATACATCCAGCCAGACCCCGGTAGGATCCCGATAAGTTACAAGCCCTCCAGCTTTTTTGTGGAGGGTGGAAAAAACTGCCGAATTTCACGTTGGAGTTGGAGTACACTCAATGCCGCACTCACTGATCAAACACCATCCAATACCCCCGGATTGTACCGGGTTTTAGCTGCGGACAGACGAAGACACAATGGCGGTGAGTTAATTTGATTGATCTACGTGTCCTGCGTGGTTGAGAGGAGGGTTTGGGAGCTATATGGCAGACGTGTGGGTAAACCGAGGGCTACATTGGAGCCAGCTGATATGACACCACCTGAGGACGGGCACAGATACTCTTGTTTTCATACAGCGAAAGTTACACAGCTCGAGCGCATTAGTGT
Source organism: Anopheles epiroticus (assembly GCA_000349105.1). Classification (NCBI taxonomy): domain Eukaryota; kingdom Metazoa; phylum Arthropoda; class Insecta; order Diptera; family Culicidae; genus Anopheles; species Anopheles epiroticus. The sequence continues at coordinate 13,563 of KB671681.1, forward strand.
GTCCCTAGGTATCGCAGAGTCATTGTTACTCAACCGTTTATCGATTTGCCGGAGGGGGAAGTATAACACAAGAACACAAGAGAACACGATTGGCGAACGAGCGCTTCTAAAGCCTGCGCCCAGGCACCCCGTCACCCAGGGGTTGTTGTATCACAGTACGCACACACAAACCGGTTGGACGAAGGAGTACCTGAAATTGCGATCGATCTATCACCCAGCAGAAAAACGAATGACCTAAATGATAGTGCAAATGAAAGCGCTCTGCTATGTGCCACCACTGTTCTTCTGCTCACTTCACATTCTGTTGTCTGCATCCTCCGCCTGACCGTGCATTGATTGCGATATGGATTGATTGATTGAGCTTGGAAAGGTATGGCGTAGGACACGCGGTACCCTTGGTTGTATTTTGATCGTGAAACTCCGGAGTATGTCCCGAAGATTTATTTTTCGCTCCTCGACTTCGTTTTGGTCTAAGAGGAAGTAAGCTAATTTCCTTGCGTTTTTCTTTTAATTTCCTCCCAGACACCCATGTAAAAAAGACACCTTCTAAGCCTACAACAGAGATGTTGATTAACCTCACCGCAATACCGTGCACTGCTTTGCAAAGGGTCGCCCGGAAGTTAACCTTCCCCTTCGCCCGGGTGCTGGAGATAGAGTTTTAAGATTGTTGCTCTCCAGCTAAAACAGCCAAGCGATTACTCTGGAAACAAGCCTAGAACCTGTGTATGTAGCAGTATCAAAGCCTGAAAGCACCCCGAACACTCTCACTTCTTCCCGGTTGGAGGCAGGTGTTGGTGGTGTGGGTGCTACTCAAGCTGCCACCTGCACTGTCCTCGTACTGTTTTGGTCGGGTGTTGATTGACGTATACGCCTCTGGGTGCTTACTAATTCGAGGCAAGATTTATCTGCAATAAAACCTTTTTTGCGCTTTCTGGCTGCTTGCATCAGATCTGAACAATATTACTTGATAATAATGCAGCTCTCTTTACTGTTTCGCCACAAAACCTCACATTTATCTGTCATTTGGAGCGACGGATGCACCGTTCCCCAGAAGGCACAGATCTGAAGATGGCTTAAGATACTACTATGCTGCTAGGGGAAACCAGTAATCTATTCTGGCGCGCCTCTCTTTCATGATGTGTTTGTTTTTATGTCCTTAAAATACACTCCTTTTTTCCCCGAGAAGTGCTCCGGCAACAGATTCGGTTACACTGCAAGGAGCCAGCACATTATCATTTCCAGTACGATTCTTCACTTATTCACTGACACAATGCTACACTGTGCTTTTTTTTGGTTGGATATATGCCAACCATTTTTAACGGACTCTTCACGGTAAGCGCACTGCTTAAGAGTGCCCATCCGTTATCCTTCAAATCGGTCCCTGTCCTGCTGCGTTCCTATTTCCTTCTCGCTGTACCTACTGAGTTGAGTTTGATAGAAATGTATGTTGCCACGAGGAAGAAGATAAAGGGTACAAGGAAACTACCCGACGCAAGTCGTATGCGTGCAGTAAAAACTTCAAACAGGTCTTTACTGTTATCCTAAAGTTAAAGTCCTGCAATGGGAAAGGGGTTAAGGGAGAAGGTAAACGGCATTGCAGGAAGCCACCCTCCTCTATCTACCACAGGACACTATCACTCTACACAGCATCAATCACGCATACCTACTTTACATACACACATACACAAACTCACACACCCACACACACACACACGAAATAGAAAACACTAGCACGCTGCCTGTTAGTTTGGTAGTAATCAGCCGAAGTTAAGTTTGCAACATAGTAGCCGCACCTGGTGGTACTGCTGCGTACTCCCTTTCCCTGTTTGTCGCGTTCCGCTCCGTGCTCGGTTCACTTCCTGTTCGCCACAACAAACGCAAGTTCTAAAAAAGCAACGCGTACAGAAGAGAAGCTGAAATCGGGCGGATCGATTGCGGATGCCTCTGCGTGATGCCTGCCTGTCCCGAGTGAAGCGCGTATCGCGGATTTGGGCGTATGTTCCCGTCCAGTCGCTTCCGATTTGTTTGCAATCCCGACAGTGACTGGTGGTCGGTTGGCAAGCTGAACCGTTCCAAGGTATTCGGGTGCGCTTTTCGCGTTTTATTTTCCTTGCCGATTATCGTGAGCGAAAAGAAGCGAAAACTTTTTCGAGCGATTGATGCCTTCAATGCATGGAAATAGGGAGAGAGAGAAAAAGCGTAGAGAAATTTCCTTTTTCGCGATTGGAGAGAGAGAGAGCTTTAAATGCGGTGGAAAACTACCACCGCGATGCAAGGAAGGGTGCGTCAATTGTAGAAAAGCTTCGTTAGACGGGGAAGATTTGTTTTCATCGATTAAGGGTGTTTGTCACTGCTTAGGATATTTTAGCGTGGAAAGGGCGTTTTGGGCACCGAACGATAGAGGGCACTACCGGTAAAAGGCAAAGGACATTTCACTTCTAGCAAGTCCTTCGTGATAGGATATAATTCCCAAACGCCAGAGGAAGGAAACTGTTATACTGGAAAATATCCTCACTGAAAGATATCCTTTAACACTTGGAGGACGTTACACAAACAATTCACCACAGATGTTTAGTACAATTCATTGTGTTCATCATCAATGCTGTTTTTAATAGCATAACAGTAATAGCCATGGTTGTTTGCCTACCGACAGGTATCCCCGTGAAAACCAGAGGGAACAGTGGGAGTTTCAGGATAGATTGTGCAAAATAAAAAACCGTGGATCCCAAATAGGATCTGAGGGGTCGGGAAAAAGGTAGTCTTGAAGAGGTTTCTCTCACAAGCAATTTTGTTAAAAAAAAAAAATTCTCAAATAATTTAGCATAGTTAAAAGTATTCCGAGACGAATGAGAGACTCATTGGTGGTCATGGTGTGCTACCGATTCCGTTTGGTTGTTCAAATCCTATTTGGAGTGCTTTAAGCAATACGGCCTGGCCGTTACAACCGAATAAAAAATTTGGAGTGCTTCTAGTTCCAAATTTCCAGTACTCACAGATAACCAAGCATATTAGTAGCATGGTTCAAGCCCTAACCATAAATAGTCGTTACGGTGTTTACGAAGAAGAAGGAGAAGAAAAAGTATGTTCTTAAAAGTTGCAATTGCTAATTGTATTTGAAATGACAAGCCTACATGTTAGAATGAGAGACAATACAGGATAAATTATGCACAAGTGAATAATATATAAGAGTCAGGAAATGTTAAACAAATCCAAGCGGTTAAACGAAAGTTTTAAGTTAACATAAAAAAACTAATCATTGAAATAAATTAAAAATATAAACATAGACATGATAAATTTCTTTTCGCAGCATAGCATAAGATAGAGAAAGGGAGACTTTTTTAGCTTTCTTTGAGCCAGTTTTCAGTTTTTTCATGCAGTAGTAACCTGATTTATGATTCAATTTATATAATTACATAAACAATTCCATTGTTTTCATCCATCTCGAATTTTTTCATATCAAATTATAACCATTTTAGTTTTGCATATCAAATTACGAACAATGTACCCTTCTTTTAATTTTATTGAGATTCCGTTGGTTATACATATATACGTAGGGCTTTCTCTTATCAGTCAAGCTTTTTGCAATTCAAAAAATGTGGGCATCGAAATTTTTGTAATATAGGCTTCCATATAGAAGAGCTTGTCGACGCAACTTTAGACAAAAATGGAGCAAACTTGCACAAGTAAGTAGCTTACACGTTACAAAAGTTTTCATTGCAAGCTCACTCATGCAATGGCTTTTGTAGAAGTGTTAGAAAGAGAAGAGCTTGTACTTTTACTGTAATATCTAGAGGATTTGTCATGGCACAGTCTGTATAGCTTTACTAACTGAAATGCACTTGAAAGCGAAAAGAAGTTCATCCTTGCTGAAAAGTTGTTGTTAATAAACTCGCTTCTATCACTTTGAAAGTTGCGTATCCTGTTCAAAAGCCTCCCACGCTGTTCAAACAATCGGGTACTAGCTTTGTAAACTTTTTGTAAAATTTCATCACCCGTAACGTTTGCCAGATTAACACTATTCAAAAATTTAAACGAGCTTTGGCACACTTAAGGTTTACTTTTTCAATGAACGAAAATGTGCTAAAAGCACCACTAATAAGTTACAGCGAGTAAACGATATGCTTTATTGGGGTCTATGATGACCTAAGCTAGAAAATCTGAAAATGTTTGCTTGCTGCTGTCAAACATTCGAGCAGTTGAAAACGGTAAATGGAAAACAGGCACGGTCTCGCAGTAAAGTTAATAGGCAACATTTTCATTTGACAGATCGCAGTCGCATAAGATCGTTGATTGAAGGATATAAGCAAAAAATGAAATTTCCATTTACACAATTCCAGTTCTTGCCATATAATCACACCACGTGATTTTTACATCATTTACAAACTATTACCTTCATGCAACTTATTCGGGATTTACTCAGTCGAAACTATGTACAGACATGACTATGACAGACTATGACAGAAGGTCATTCTAAACAATGACGGTGCGACCAAGAAAACGTTCGGACAACATGTCGACGGGGATAGATGAAGATAGGATTAAGAGAGGAGAATCCAATGCTTTATTCTCGACACGCTCGGTGTAGGCATTAAAAAACCAGCTAGAGTAAACCGACTCTTTTCGAACGCATGTGCTGAAAATCTTGACACTTTAAGCTTCAAGTTACCGAAAGCTTGACAAAACAAAGAAATATTTCATTTAGCATACATAGGCCCTGAAGATACATATATTAAAAAAGACGTACATTTTATTGAATAATTCTTCTTGCATTGTACACGATATAATTTATTATGGTGTAGCCGTTTTGCCGGTACCCAGCATTTATCACTTATCACAAATCTCTATGCGATGCTTTCACGAACTGCATGCACTTCACGTGTATTATGGCAGGAGTTTGCTATTTTTGTTAGCCCTGGAAACGGTTTCTGTGCAATCTTTCAGATATGATGATCCTATTCATATAGACCAGTGATTCCCAAAGCGGTCCCTACTGCCCATCAGTGGGCGCTGGTAAAATGTGAGTGGGCTGTAGGATTCGATTGGTCCACAAATGGGTGATGTATTTTGGTGCGGTTCTTAAAAGTATAAACATCTTTTAAAAAGCTATTTTACAGAAGATCCATTCTTATATTTGCACCGTTTTTATTAGCAGGTGCGACTAGCGTGTGGTAGTAATTACCCTAAGCCATAAAAGTCCCAGATTTCTTATTCCTTCAGTAAGGCTCGGAACAGGTCTAGAGCGATATCAGCTGTGTTGGCCAGAAAAAAAAACAACGCCAAAAAACTATTTTTCGTGACTCTATTCCAAGAGTGAAATTCTTAAAAATTTAAAGAACTTAATATTGGTTAAATTGCTTTTAAACATAATGTGATACAGCATATTTGTCAGGCCTGTGGTCGGACTTCCTCGAGCACCCGATTAGTTAATGGACAGACTTCACCGAAGTAATTATATTTTTGCAAGAAGAAAATAATAGAATAGTGGAAACATTAAATATAGATATAAGCATTCACATCCTAATTTGAAAGGCAATTGAGACGAGAAATGGAGTGTGAATATTTGTGTCAATTTTCGTATATGGAAAAACGCATAACAAAATTAACTTATGGAGAATGGCAGCATTTCGCTCGCATGTACAAATCATCAGATTCCTTTATAAATTGTTCCTTAATAGTATTCATTTAATAATAATCATTTATTTAACAAAAGTCAAGTCAAAACCTGCGGTACAGAACATTCTTCTCCATAAAGAAAATTAAATGAACGAGATTTTGATAAACAAGAAAACATTTGAACTTTATTCGAATGCCTACATTATGTAAGGCTGCAAACACACTTACTCTACGATTTTCGAAAAATTATTTGAACCAATTTAACATCGTCGTGGCTGGTGGAAAAAGAACTGTTGAGCGTTTATCAATCATTGTCCGCAAAATGTCAGTTGTGCAAGTTAAGGTGGTCAGGATTCAATTAAAAAAATCAGAACTATCATGCAAACCAAATTCAAAACATCTAACATTGCACAAGTATGATTTAATATATTGTGATTATTTTGTTTGACAAACTGTTTGAAATGGGCGGTACCATCAATAATGACTAAAATGTGAACGATGAATGAAAAAAAGTTTGGGCACCGCTGAGATAGACCTAAAGTACTGACATATCGTTAACTTGCGCACATTAGTAAAACCCAAATGAGTTTAGTCAGACAGTTAATCATAGTTACCATCCGCGAGACATATTCAGCTGGTATACGTACTGTTTTTATTATTTTTATTCGTGAGGCAACTCAACGTGAAGTGGTGCAGTAGTGAGTAGTAATGTTGGCACTGCTCTCGATTTCATCGTTTTTTCAAGGCATCTCAAAGGCACATTTTATCGTTTTTTTCAAGGCATCTCAAAGGCACATTTTAGGGCCGGCTCGGTGGTCCAGTGGTAACGGCGTAGGTCTGTCAAAAGGCTCGTCACCGGTTCGAATCTCATTCGGACTACTGCCGCCTCCCCATACGCAGGATTGACTATCCTGCCATGGGGTACAATTAGTCACAACCCCCCATACGCAGGATTTAAAATCTTGATATGGGCGGGTACACTTAGTCACGCAATACGGCCTGGCCGTCACTACGGAAAAAAAGGCACATTTTAGCATCAAACATAATATCTTGTTCTATCCGGTAATACCTATAGCTGTAGAACATTTTTCGTAAAAAATAAGCGTGAGGCTCTCGTTTGTGTTGTTCTTACCCTCTTACTGTCTGGATTTAGTTCCTTCAATTTAAATATCGTAGATTATAGCAATACTAGATATCTTAGACTAACTAGATATCTTAGATTCCTTCCTCAATTATTGAACAAATTTAATATTTGTGAAACAAGTGACGTGTTTAACTAAAAATCTTTTATCTCTGTTAAATGCAAGATAAAAACAATTTGTCCTTGTGGTTTTACATCTACCGGTCTAATGCCTGGGATTTGTAAAAATGTACTAGCATGAACGTTCGTGGTACGTTTTTATTTCTGACCGATTCATCATTCCTCTTCCTCCTCCACAACGGTGGCCAATGGGTACTTTGGTGGAAACAATTGATGGGCGAGTGTCTTGATGGCTTTTGTTGATCTTTCACAGCGTGTGCATGCCTTTGTTGCGTTGACGGTAAACACAATAGTTTCGAGGTATGAACAGCCCTGTTTCTTTAACGGAGTGGAACCGTGCCCGTTGCGAACGAACAGTCGGCCACGGAAGCTGCCCAGCACCCTGCCAAACATTCCGGCTAGATGCCCACGAGTAACCAGTATGAATTCACCGCGCTGCACCGAGATGTTCGCATCTAGTGGAGGCGTCGTATCCCGTATTCTGTGTGTTTTTACGCTCACCACTTTCCCGGTGGGTAGCATGAGTTGCATGCTTGTCTCACAACACGGTGCAACGATGACGGCGATCTCGTGATATCGTGTTTTTACAAACTGGCCAACTGCCCAGTACTCTTTACGTTCCACTGCAATCGGTTGCTGTATCCGAAACATCGTGAAGCACTGGACTGATATACTGTTGCACTAACCAGTGGAAAAAAATAGTATTTTGTCTGAGGAATTTGCTGTTTGAAGCTGCCCGCCTTTGTATTTTTTTATGTTCTCAACCGTATTTTTTACGCAGCACAAATCAAACAGTCAAATTTGCTTTAGCAGCCAATTGTGGCACGCTAGATATCACTATTTAAATAGAGAACTTGCAGTAGATAAGCAGCATCAAAGATCTCCCTTGGTCAATTTAACAGCTTTCACACGTCGAATTGAACAGGTTTATTTTTCTTGGGATTCTATTTTTAAGCAAGTCATCGCCAAACTAAGTTCCAGTATTCTAAAGCGGTTCCGTATTAGGCGGAACTGTAAGCGAGATTGAAAACTGTCAGCTTTTCACTGCTGTCAGTTGACTGCAGAAATGTCATAATTTGTTTTCCTCAAGCATAGATGAAAACTAGGGCGAGAACATCTGATGATAACTGAAAACTAGTATGAATGGTTTTAATTCTTGGTTCCGAAATAAAATAATGTTAAGGTTCGCGTCTAGATTAAGCCCATCTGCAACTGTCAAATTGAATATCAAAATGGTTTTCTCATTTGCAGTGGTTACGCCAAATGTGGAACAGCTCAAAGATGTCTAGTTTTTGTTTAATTTTTGTTTTGTTTTGTTTTGTTTTGTTTAAATCTTACCTACATCGAAATAAAAAAAAATGATGGTTGAATAATGCATGTGCGGATGTAAATGCTTTAGTACAATTTGAAATTAAATGAAATAAAATTAAATTCTCATCCTATGTAAGTTAACTAATTGGTTTTTACACTATTTTGCTCTATCAATGCAATAAATCGTTCTTATTGCTATTTGTTGCACCGTTTCACTCATTAACATAACTTTCATAAACTGTTCTGAACTGTAGACAGCATTTTCCCGTTGTAAATAAATCTGTGTGATAGGTGACGTCGTAAAATTGATGAGCAATTTTGACAAGCACAATCGGGGGCCAACTGTCTGCTCAAAACAGCTGTTGAGTTTCACAGAGTTCATCCCACACTCTTAAATAGCCGTTCGGTTTCATCGTGAACTGTGCACACTGTACATACCAACCGAGAATTTCCACCGTGTACTTGTAAAGTAGCTTCATAGATTGTCAAACAACAGTTCCATTTCTTAATCAGATACACACTGCGACCCTGGTACTATTTTAAATGAAACAGTGCCTAATCAACCACAAAGTTTTTTTTTGTTTTCTATTTTGTCGGTAATTTTAAAAAACATAATCTGACAGTAGTACTAGTGACCAGATTTGAAACGGCCGTTTTGTTGAATTGGAATGCTTGAAAGATTGAGAAAGAAAATTATTTGTGGATTTATGTGTTCAAGTGTCTAATGACATATTTTACGAAAACAATGTAATGTATGAAGGTTATGTATGTCGAGAGGCAAGAACATCACAAAAAAGCAATACAAACGGATAACACCGGAATACAATACGGTCAGGCCATTACTACGGAAATAGGAAAAATGCTTTATAAAAAAGATTAAATAAGTTAAGAAGGGAAGGGTTACTTTATCACACACTAAATAGCAGTTTGTTAGGTTCAACTTGTCAACTTTATATACCTTGAAATAAATATAAGGGTACAAATAAAACTTTAGTAAGTTTTAAATTTCATATCTTTTATTAGGTGGTTCATACAGTCTCGAAATCTATGGTATATTTAAATTTTTAATATTTTTTGGATTTGAAAGATGTACACCATTAAATTAAATTTCCTATACATGTATGGTTTCTCGCGGTAGATTGTCGTAGAACAACGTATATGTTTTTGGTTGTAATCACTATGGATAAATAATTTAAACTCTAATTATTTTACAGCTTTACCTACACGCAACCGGGACCTTATTTAGCAAATAAGACAAATATGCTTTGTTCAAATAGTTTAGCATAATTATCCAAAACCAAATAATTTTAAAAATGTTGAGGTAACATTCGCCCATGTCGTGCAGGGTGGAAACATGGACCCAAGTCCAGCCATTCAACTGGCTGGATGAAGGCTCATGGCTAAGAAGGCGGGGGGTGGGCATTCCAGAAAACTGGGATGCCTGAACGTCGAGGGGCAGTTCGACGCTAAACAGACCCGTCACGAGGCCCTCCAGAAGTAATGGGGGGCGTGGGCGTGGAGCCAGTCACCCTGCCCCAGGTAAGCAATAACTGCGAAAAGACCGACAACAAATACGATACCTGGAACTAACGATAATCGACCCACGCAATGCCCCCGGACAAAAATTATAATGGGCTCATGGAACGCACGATCTTTCTACAGAGCCGCGGCCTTGAAGCAATTGGATGATGCCCTAGCTACACTACACATGGACCTCGTAGCTCTACAAGACATTCGGTGGTTAGGGAATGGTGTGCAGAAGTCGAAAAGACGTGATAGAAAAGGCTACGATATATATATTATAGCTGTCACAACCGCCACCATATGCTCGGAACGGGATTCGCCGTAGGTCCCCGGCTGAAATCCGCCATCATCGGCTTCAAGGCAATAAGTAATAGGCTATGCAGGCAGGTTTTTCAACCTAAGCCTCATAAACGGTCATGCCCCTACCAAAAACAAAGATGAAGAGGAGAAGGATCTTTTTTACAGCTGCCTCACAAAAATCATTTAATCGTGCCCCAAACATAACCTCATACTCAGCCTGGGGGACTCCAATGCAAAAATCGGTAGGGAGCCAATGTACCGCCAATACATTGGTAGTAACAGTCTACATGAGCACAGCAACGATAATGGTAGTAGATTGGTCCAACTCGCAGCTGCGAGCAATCTGATTGTGGGAAGTACCAAATTCGCGCGCAGGGACATCCACAAAGCCACGTCAGTGTCCCCAGATGGAGCCACATCCAATCAGATCGACCACGTTTTGTCTACTGTCAGAAACAAGATACGAAACTACGAGCGAAAGGTGGAACGCTCTAAAAATTAAGATCATAAACTATGTTCAAAACACACTCCCTCCACGTCGTGGCAACTCCAGATCTGGCTGGTTCGACGAAGAGTGTAGACTAGTGACCGAACGTAAGAACGAAGCATACCGAGCAATGTAAAGGCATAGAACGCGGGCATGCAAAGAGGAATATAAGCGGCTCAGAAGAGTAGAGAAAAGAATTCACCGCACGAAGAAAAACTCTTGGGAGGAGGAAGAAATTAGAAAACTTGAAAGAACACGAGAGACGTACGGATCCAATAAAAAGTTTTACCAAAAGATAGCAGGGCACCTAAACAATTAGATTAGATCGGTGTCCTGCTGTCGGAATAGAGATGGAGATCTGGTCAGTAACCAGCCGGAGGTCCTCTCGCGATGGGCTCAACACTTTACTGAATTGCTGAACGACCAGTTCAATGAACGGCTAGAGGCTCCACTAGCTGATGATACCGTGCTAGTGCCACGGGGTCAAAAACGGGGGTGCAATATAAGAAAAT
>KB671681.1:30463-82112 GCA_000349105.1 Anopheles epiroticus
AACGTACTTTCGAAGTCGTTCCAAATTTCACCTATCTCGGGTCAAAAGTCAGCTACAACAGCAGCATAGAAGTTGAGCTGCGCGCACGGATGCTGGTGGCCAGCTGATCATTCTATATCCTATAGGAAGCATTTCACCTCACAAAACCTGTCGCGACGGACGAAGCTGGGACTATATCGCACCTATATAGTTCCAGTACTCATGTATTCCTCTGAGACATGAACGCTGTCCAAAACTGATGAAACCCTCTTAGCCGCGTTCGAGAGGAAGATGCTCAGGAGGATTGTTGGCCCCATACGTGAGGAGGTACAATGGAGGAACCGATACAACGACGAGCTGTACGAGCTGTACAACGATCTCTCCGTTGTGCAGCGGATTAAGCTCGCCCGGCTCCGGTAGGCTGGCCATGTCATACGCATGGACTCGGACGACCCAGCCCGTAAAGTCCTCTTAGGCCGTCCACATCGACAGAGGAGGCGTGGTAGGCCCAAACTGAGGTGGAAAGATGGCGTTATAACGGCCGGGATAACGGATTGGCAGACGACGGCGCGAGACCGTGAGCGGTTTCCGAGTTTGTTGCAGCAGGCCAAGACCTCGAAGCAGTTGTAGCGCCCGATACAGGGTTTTTCAAGTCAGCTCAACAGTATTTTCGGCTCAATTGTTACGTTCACACATTTTACACATTCGAGTTAAGATTTTACGGATCCACAATCCAGTGTTACAGAACTGAAAAAAGTTAACAGATCCGACTTGCACGTACAGTTTGACAGATACATTTTACGATGTTGAGAAAGTGTGTTACGATGTTGAGCTGGCTTGAAAAACACTGTAAGTAACGACGTTGGCGAGGCATATAAGGCCCGATGTTGTATCGAATTCCATTCGGACCGCTGCCTATGGATTCACTGAGTCACAGCCCCCTTTACGCGGGATTAACAATCATCCTATGGATGGGTGCTATAAGCCAAAGTCACGAAAGATGGGTCACAGATAAAACCAAAGTACATTAGACCTCACAAAAGTTGTCGAGTCGCCCAAGAAGAAGATATTGATTTCACACAAAAAGAGCGCATTAACTTTCGTTTTGTATCAAAACAGCTTTGTAAAATGAATATAGTTGGTTCCCTCTGTTTTCTTAGCTGTATCTAATTTTAACATTATCTTCCTAAACTCGAAACAGTTCAATTGATCGCCTCTGAAAATCTTCAAAACATCTGGTTTATGTGGTTTACCTTAAATAACTTTCAAGTTTCACGGAGTTTAGTATAGTCTTAAAATGCCTTTCGATTTCACAATGAATTGTGTACACTGTGTTTACGAGAAGTAAAGGTCCATAGAGTACAGTTTCTTAATTCCTGCAGCTCCGTTACTTGTTGAGCCAGATGTGTCAATGGTACGATTTTAATCCATCGTAGACGTTGGCTGCAATTCTTCCATCCGCTCGCCTTGATAGCGTTCGGCGCTCTTTTAAAAATGAACGAATCGTTGGAACAAAATAGCCGCAAACACCTGAATGCGAGTTAAAACAACTTTTCGCCAAAAAAAAGATCGTTCAAATGATATAAATAATTTCGTTCATAACTAAGATGTGACTCATTCACTCATTTTGATTCAGTTTGCACATCACACGTATCAATTCTTCAAAACTCTACTATGCGCTGCTGGAACGGCGTTTCAGTGAAAGTTGTTTTCAATGTTGTATGCAAATGAAGCTTTTTTCGTACAATTTTGTCAGAGATTCCAAAATGAATTCACAGATGGCGCTGGAAAGTAACTCTTTCAAGCTGACAGTTGAGATACAAAAACCAGAACGAACCCAAATCAAATATAATATTATTCCACAGTGAGTTCTGCGTGATTAACTCACAAAAAAGTGTATTGCAAGTACGCAAGCACGCCTTCAATTATTCTCTTGTTGTTTGTGATACAATAAGCTAGCCTTATTCTCATTGTAGCCCGTTTCAACACTATCCTTTTGAAAACCAATTTTGATGCATGACGCGCGTTCCCGAAAGCATTTCTCAAACAATTGAGCTTAATGAGAAAATTGAATTAAATGCTCATGCTTTTATTTTTAGTACACATGCTCACTGTCTACCTACTTAGTTTGTTCTTACAGGGCACATCTGTATGACATGGCTTACCTTCCAATCCATTTCCAGGAAACGCGTTTCATGGCTCTTCTGTGAGACTATCTCTTAAAAGATAGTTCTTTCTGGTGTGGTTTCAATACTACATTGCTACGGTAAGGATCCGAGTCCTCATAAAAGTTAGCATGAGCTCACTTTACCTACTTCTAGTCAATTCGTCCTCGTCAGACAGTAACATGTCTTCCAATATCTGAGCTTGGGCGCAAGAGGAAAAGCAAAATCTTGGTTCTTACGGGACTTTAAACTGCCAGGAAGCGTTGGCCCCTCGACGAGACAGTATGTAGGGCCCCCCAATATTACGGTTACGAACTACCTAAAACAGTAAACTCCAGAAAGCCTAACAAATAATCACAAAGTCTTTTCATTTCATTCATGGAATCCTAAATAAACTATCAATTAAATATGAAATTCATTTTTGCGAGACTCCGATTAAAATGTCTTTGTATACTTTATGGAAAAATAGCATAGCCATATTGCTAACAAAAATCGTAAACATGGCTTTCTTGGACCTACTTCTTGGATGTCATCAGCTACCCTTGTCGAAGCGTACCAGAACACTTTTGTGCTAGTGTAGTCACCCATTCCAGGATGATCAATCCTACGTATGAGGGAGGCGATAGCAGTCCGAATAAGATTCGATACAAAGTTGGACCTGATCGGCCGGCCTTCACCGTTACCACTTAGAAAACCGAGCAGCATTGGACCTTATTTTAAGATAATGTTGCTCAAAAGAAATATCTTTACTTGTGAACTGATTTTTTTAAAACGAATTTTTGTCTTTTTCTAAACATTTATTACAATTACCTTGAGTTTCATTCATGTTTTTCCGTTTAAATAGCATTGGAGTTATTCAAGTTTTGTTAACGTTAATGTAAAATAAAAATTAAGAATCCTGTTTAAATACCAGGAACGATTGAAGCATTAAAATTCCGTTTTTCTATTTTGCTCGTAAAAGTACTTTTAATTTAAACCAGAGATAGCATATGCTTTTTGCAATAAAAAGACATCGGAGGAAAAAAAAACCCTGTAAAAAAAACTGCGCTCGTTTCATTTAATGCATATTTAACATTTGGGTTAGCTTTCTTAGTCATTGGAAAAGATGCAAGTACGCCTAGTAGTACGATTAGGTAGCTCTGTTGGTCTAGGCTAGGTTCTGTTGTCCTGTCGAGCAGGGGATAAGAAAACAAGGCGTCTATTTGAAGATTCGAAAAGTTTGATGAAGCATGTAACAGATTTCTTTTACTATTTCAATTGTAAGTTGAAAAGTTGTTTTGTCTTGCTAGTCGAATGGTGTGCTGGATCGAACACCACCGGGCAATATCTAGCACCGTTGCGTGGTCGCACGCCGGGCACCAGAGCACTGTCTCAGTCACTTTGCCGCACTCATTCGAAAGGCGCCGCACAAATTTATCGATCGATCGGACGGTGATAAAGTTTGTAGCAATTAATCGAGTACACAGGTTTTGCGCGTTACTGCCCCGCACGTTCAGGTTGGCTCATTTCGCACGTTTACGAGCAACCACGAGGTGGGTGTCGTTAAACCGCTCAAATTACCTAACCCCCGGCGTCAGGACGTGTCCAACGCGTTCTACGTTGATTCGGAAGCAGAACGAAGCTGAGAAGAAGGGCTGAGGTTGGTGAGTGGACGTGAAGGGTCCGCTTTTGAGGCGAGTTGAAATCGGAGCGAGCATTTGCCCGAAGATTAGCCAAGAATGTGGAACAATTCACGGCCCACTCGAAGGTATCGAGCGGGGCAGTTACATATGGCGCTCGGTCACTTGCAGCAGTTTATGGTTATGATTTTTCATCTTGAGAAGTTAAACAAAGAGCACCGCTCGAACGGGTTGGAACAATCGGAGCAACCATTCCGCAGCAGAAGTGCCTTTTTGCACTCGTCGGTTTTAACAAAAAGTCGACAAATGCACTACGAGGATGAAAAAACAAACAGGTCGCGCACTGGAGTGTCCTTCCCGGCGCACAATACACCGCGTAAAGCGCAGCACCAGTCAAGTGTTGACCAAGACAAAAAAAAATGCCTCAACCTAGCTAAAAATAAAGCTACTAACCGCACCGATGAATGCAATATTTTTAGCCACATGTGGGCCCGAATGTCCTTGCCGCTGGGTGGTGGGTGACGGGTCGCGGACAAACCTGTCGCGCGATTATTGCGCGATTGTTTGCAGTCCTTGCCAATGGACGAGTGGGTCCTTCAGCGGGTGATGGCACTTAGCTCAGCTCGAGCTGAAGAGAGAGAGAAAGAGAGCGAGCGAGAGGGAGGAATAGGGGGAAAGAGAAAACATAAAATAACCGCACCACCCGCCGGGCGGGCTGCTCACCGCGTGTTGCAGCTCATATTACGCGCCCCATGCCCACTTTCCCGGACAACTTTCCCGCTATGTATGCAGAGTATCCGATGTCCAAAAGAAAAAGTGAGCGAGCAGGGCGGGAAGAAAAATCGGGCGCAAGTGGAAAACAACTCGAAATCAAAGCAGCGGGTGGGCAAGTGAAACTGCGGTACAAGCTATCGGGAGGGAAAATAGGGTTTGCGGAAGACATTAGTGCTGCGGTATCGATTCTTGTAGGCATTGGTAGCAGCAGCAGCAGTAGCAGCAGGCGCTTCTCGGCCAACAGGATATCCAAGTGAAATGAACAAATGTTTGATTGGGAACAAACATTCGTCACTTCTCGCTTTGTGCAAAGAATGGGAGGTTTTGCTGTCAAGTTGGTGGTTGTTAGCGCACTAACGCAGCTGCACAACCGGGAACCTTCTTTTCCTCGCCGAAGGACTTTGTCTTGTTTGTTTGTTTTTTTTTTTGTGTGTGCTGTCCTTCCTGCCCGGGCCTACACACGAATGCGGAACATTTGATTTGATAGTGAAAATATGTGCCCGACCGAATAAATGAATCGAAAATGAGCAAACATTCCCGGCCTGCGTTTTGTGACCATATGTGCCAGTGCGCTGGTTCCCTGACGGTAGCGGTGGCATTCAGCCGAGGGTGTTTGTTAATATCAATTACAGTTGTACCCGGAGCGATAAGGAGGCGTCTACTCCAGCGCCCAGGGGGTTTGATTTATATTTTATTTGCAGATAATCTACGTGTACATTCGCTACTGTGCGCACTGTTGGTCCCTCGTTCCGTTTTCACCACGATTGCTTCTTTGCCAGTGCCCTTGTCTGGCTTGGCCTGTATCGCCTTTACTCTTGCTCGATAGCTCAATTAACTTCTGCTACTGTAATAAGAGGTTTGTCTTACTGATTGCTTTTCCGTGATTGCCATTTGCTTTGGGAGGAAGCTTTTCCTCAAGTATCTGATAGCACATTCAACGCTTGTAGGGGGGAAATCTTAAACTGGGGAAATGGAAACTCAAAGACGTCTTGAAAGGATTGAAGTTTAAATGGCTGACTTTTCAAGATTTGTTGAATGTATCATAGTTGTACATTGGAAATGGGAAAGGTACATAACTGCTCTCCTCAGTACCTACATAATTGTAATGTGTGGTTAACAGTTTTAAATGGAGTCAAAAAGCTAACACTGGAAATCAAACATTTTTATCGACCGATTTCTCTGCTGATCGTAATTGTACTGTAACTATATACTAGTTACTGGTAATGACATAATTCCAAAAGGAGTGTCACTTTAGTTAGCCGTCAGTGGCTATAATAAACCGTTTGTCGTAGTTGAAGTCTTACTTTTGAAGTATAAAAATCTACTTACCGTGTTTAAGCCACTATAATACCACCCATTTTCTACCATTTGTATGGTAAAAAGGTAAGATGGTCCTATAAACGGAGAATACGTATTTTCGATATTGACCTTGTACAATTTAACAAAGTTTTAGCAGAAATACGCCGAAGGGTTGTGCGCTCTTCTTAAGGTGAACACAGACGATGCTTAAAAACAATGCAACAAGATTCTAAATTTTTGCTGGGAGTACAGGGACAGTCACTTGATGTAAGCTAAGACAGATCTAATGAGAGAACAATGGTGTAATGTATGAAAAATTCAGACAAGACAGTTTTGAAGGCGCATTAAATAGTTACGCATAGTTAAATCAATAAGAAGGTGTAGCACAAGCTACAACCCTCATGGAACCGTAGCAAACGATACATAAACTATAGATAGTGAAAGCATCATCTCAACCAGCAGCGATGAAAATAGTACAATAAATTTTCTAACGAAACCAATCTATAAGTCTCATTAATATGGATTTGTGTTAAACACTTAGAGGTGATGTTCAATGTATCACCATACAGTAGATGTGTCAAACTCATTCAATTCGCGGGCCGCATTTACACATTTTTGATTATTCACGGGCCGCAAATTTGAACATGAAAAGAAAATCAACATGGTTCAACCCAATACTTTTAAAATTGTTGACAATGTTCAAAGTTCACCTTCGATATTAGGCTTATTGATATTTTGATATTGTTGCCATTTGCAATCTGCTCTCCCAAAAGCAAAAGATTTACTGTTTTGCTGACGAAATGATTGTTCTTCTCTAAAACTCGATTGATGTTAAAAAAACATTCGATTTTAAGGCAATCTATGCTTTCAAAACATGTCTTGAAATATTCTCGTGGGCCGCATGCAATCTCTAGCCCGCGGGCCTCCAGTTTGACATATCTGCTATACAGCATCACCATACACGCGAAAGCATGGCTAGTGTATTCAAATAAGTTGTTTGTGATCAATCCCTCATGTCCAACAATGTTAATGTTAATCATTGTGCTCTATAAATACACACTGAGATGCACGATGAACGAGATGATGATAAACGAGTCCGAACTCGTCATGAGACTAGCCGCTAAGCTTGATCAAGATCTCGAAGACGTAAGATCTCGAACACATGAGTTCTAAAAACGACAGTTACAACACTTATCGTACTGTTCAACAGTTATGATAGTTACTGTATGTATAGCAGTGTTTTCAAACATCGTCATCGAAGCGCAAATTTTCAAGTAATGGTCGCTGAAAAATGGTTTATGAGATGATGAGTTTTATACCTCGTTTGAGTTGCCCAAACTATTTAACTGAAACCGATTCATGATTTTTTTTAATTTCAAGTTTTTTCTCTATAACCGAGTTAACAATCAAAAAGTGTCCCAAGCACATTTCAATTAACTTGAGAAAGGTTACGGAATTAGGTTTCAATCTTCGATGCAGCACATAACAATACAAGTAGAAAAACTATTGCATAACGGATTAATGTTAGTATGTTTTAAATCATAACTTTATTACAATCGATTTCCACACCTAGGCGATGGCCTATTGCTAATCAAAAAGAAACATGTCAACAGTAAAATAAACACGGTAAACTGTTTTTAAAAAATTGCTGTAGGCCATAAAATACGCATTTCTACGAAGCTTCATTCTTCCTTTGCCCAGAACATTGTTTTACGATTTTAAGGTAATTTCAGATTGGCCTCTCATCATGCAAGGTTTAATTTTTTAGCAACATAGTTGATATGTGCTAGTCTTTGAGAGTAGTGCTACTAACAATATGCGCTAAAAAATTAACAGTAAACCACAAACCGAAACAAATGAAGAAAATAAATCACATAAAACCGTCGGAAAGCAGCACATAACGAGATCTATAAGTTTTTCGTTTTCTATAGAACTTGTTGTGTTTTCCAAACCTAACATCGATGCATTACACATATCGCTCATGCTAGACACCAGTGTGTAGCCGCCAACGAAACTCCCAGCACCGGTAGCGCGAATCTTACCTGGTACGCTTAAACTAAACGCATGGCACATCCTTTTGCATTTGTAGTTACTTCGCAAATAGCTTCCTACCGTCTACTTTTCGGGCTTATGACATCATTATCGTACCGTACCTATATTTCACTACACCACCGCTACCGCTGAACTAGGTTAAAACAACCATCCCGTTTCTGCTACGGCAGCGGATGTTTTACTCGAGCGCACTCTCCTCCGAGCGATGGGATGGCGAAGCACATCAAAGGGAGTGTGGCATAAGATACGCTGGCACGGGCCAAGCGTCTTATCAGTGCCCGTCGCATCGCGCATACCACGAGCTCCGAGCTAATGATGTTTATCGCCTTTTATCAACTTGCGGCAGGGCTGCACGCAATGGCATAATTAGCATTGCGCTGCGTTGCCGTAGGCACGACGCTAACGAGATGCTTCTGCTGGAGTGCACTCCGCAGGTAAGGATGGGCGCAGTAAGCTGCGCTGTGATGCCGTTGCTGCAACGTCACCGATTGCATCAGGCTGCAGGGAAATTCGTAGCGTCTGAGGTTTGCCGTTCCGTTCCAGGATTCCGGTCACTAATCATCGGTTCGATAGAGTAATCAGTGTAATAGCTTCACCGAGGGATGTCTGAAGGGTGAAGCTGAAAGAAAGATATTACCTCACCGAAAGGCACTTTACATGGAGTTCGTTACGGGCCCATGTTTTCTGCCACCGAATTGTTGGAAATGGCTCCAAACCCCTCCAATCTATCCATCCTCAAACATTGTATTGCTAGGAGCTAAGCTTTTCTTTATCATTTCACCCGGCCGGATCCTGAAGTCTACGGTACCTCAACTATTATTGCTTACCATCAATACCACACCTAGAATGTCACTCTAGCTATGCTTCATCGCAACAGCATGTTCGGTCAGCGACCACTTTGGCAACAAATTAAAAACCCAGCAGTATTTTTCAACAGTTAAATTTTGATTTGCGTAAAAAGTTTTCCTGTCCACAGCGCGGCATTTTCGTTGGATAAAATTCGAAGCATTCGAGCGTTTCGTCACCTTTCAATTTTAGGGTTTTTGCGTGAACGTTTTTTTTTGCTAGTTTCATGCACACACACACACGATCACGCGTCCCTTTACAGCGAGCAACGGTCGACGCAATGCCTGCAGCTGTGTTTGGATATGCACCCCTCGCCCAGCCTCACCGGTGCCGACACAGGGCTTGCTTGCTGTCGTCGCTCCCGCTGGTTCTTCCGAGCCGAGCGGCACACAAAGAAACCACGGCGAGATGGTGAGTGGGAAAGAGAGCCACCTAGTACCGGAGCAGGACGACCAGATCGGGGTCTGTACAGAAACCCACACATACACTCACATCGAGTAGATACGGGTTTTGACAAACGGGGGGTTAGAAACTGAGGAAACAGGGTGATAGCGAACGAATCCGGTTCCGTTGTAAGCTCCTCCTTCTCGGAGGATGGTGTTGTCATCGAAGCGCGATTTCCTATTGGCTAAGTGTATACAGGGCGCCCCTGTCTGTGCGTGTGCGAGTGTGAAAGGGAGAGCAGCCCTTATACCGTGCAGTGCTGTGAGCTGACGTGTTCTACCACGGTATCAGAAATCCTGAGCCTAGTCCTTGTGCTCCTCACGGTAGTATGGTGGTAGTCATCGTTATCCTCCATCGATGCTGTGTTTTCACCCTGGCGCTTGTTCGGAAGGGCGTTGGGGGTGATATGTGGGGGGCGGGGGGTTTGTATGCTTTGCTTTCTGCAACCCCCAAACACCCCATTCCCCCTCATCCTCGGTAAGGATGGAAACACGAGTGGCAGCTTATATTTCTTTCATTTCGTTTGTCCCTTGTGGGATGCTGCACAGCAAACCCCCAAGGAGGGGGTACGATCCAGAGGAGTGTGTAGCGCAGGGCTGGGAGGGGTAGGGTGAGGAGGGAGGTGTAAAAAGGTAGAGAATTCGTTCGTCCCAGTCACCAGTCGAGGGCTTGTAAATATTTAAAAAGGTTTAAGTTGAAAACATGTAACACGGCGGCAAGCGCCAGCGTCGGACCCTCCAGACGTCTTATCGCTACTGCCTCTGCTAGGGCGAGCATCGGTTGTTCTCCCCCTAGAAACCCCCCACCCCCCACTCCACAGCCCCGTGCTCCATCCACACGTTTCCCGGGGACCATTTTTTGTTGCTGCCTCTACTTGCTGGGTTCCGTGTGTATGGAATGTTTGGTTGGCGCTTTTCCGTCACCGTTCCGCCTCTCGGCAGCTTGCTGCATGAAATCATCTTTTCTTGTGCTTCTTAAAACTAGGACGAAATGAGATGGATGGTTTGGGAGCGGTGGGGCGTCGCTACTTCAGGTACTAACTGCTTTTACTGCGGCACCCGGGACAATTTCTACCACTTTGCTTCCCTTCCACCGCGCTGCCATAGTATGCGCCACGGGATGCACAATATCCCAATGTATCATGCGTCAACAGCCAATGGTAGATGACAATGGTTAAATGTTGGAACGTAAACACACCGTAATCAACTGAACTGAAAACGCGATGGCTTCAGCTGCCCGATCCCGGTGAAGGGATGTTTCCCAATGCGCCCGGGAGTTGCTCGTGCACGCGGGGGCGCTAAGGCACGGTTATTGATTTTCATAAGCAGGAAATTTGTGCACAAAACGGTCCACTTGTGCCATTGTGCGGGAGCTCAGCACCAGGCGCCATCTTGGAATGGCGTGTGTGAGGGGATGGTAGCGACGTTCTGACAGTGTGGTTTGATTGTCGCAGGCTTTACGTTCGGGTACGGGTAGCATTGTCTGTGTTTGCACAAGAGCCCCCTGCTCAGACATCTTGGAACGCATGACTCTCGGGTTGCCCCAAGAAGGAGTACTGCAGCTGAGATGCAGCTTTCCCATGTCCCGTCGCAAGCAACCGGCGTTTAACCGCGTTTTAAAGAACTCGCAAAAAAGGGTAGGCCAGATCGCGTTTTCGCTGCGCCCGTTTGGTCTCGGGGTGTCAGCAGCCGCCAGCACCAAGGCCGGGCCTCGCATCCAGGGTTGTAGCAAGGAAAGGGGTTTGCACGGACACTGGGAAAGCAATGAGCATTGTATTGTTCAGAAGCGACCCAGCCAGCTAAAGGCTTTTACGTTTCTTTTTTCTTCTTTAGGCCTAGGCTTCGGGACATCCCGAATGGGGCAGAGAGAAAGGGAGACCGAACGAGGGATTAACGAAGCAGAATAATCATCATTCCACCGCGTAAGTGCAGCCGGGGTTTTGTGGATGCGGGCTCTGGCCTCGGTACGGGTAGGGGGTTGCCAGCAGCAAAGCTAAAAATCACGGTCTGACATCGATAACAAAACAAATAAATGGAAGTACTGAAAGGAGTGTGAGGGAGAGAGAGAGGGAGGGAGAGAAAGCAAGAGAGAGAGAGATAGAGAAGAGGAGAGAGAGAGCAAGAGACAAATAGTAAAAAAAGAAGCGTTCCTGTATGTATGGAAAGATTAGCCCTGCGGGAATTCGGTGCTTTGTCGCCTTCACCTTTCGTTGTCTGCCACTACCCTCACACGCACTAGAAAAACAGCAGCAGCAGCAGCAGCAGCAGCACCACGTTCCCTCCCAGGCACTTCGAGGCTTTGTTGCCGTGGGTTGGACGCTCCAGCCCCGGCTCTCGGCGAAGGCTCGTAGCTGTCAACCTTTCATTCATTCGCACCCGTTGTTGGGAGTGACAATTAGTTTAAAAATAATTTGGTCGTTGCGATTACTCCCGGCCGGATTTCATTTACCGGGCAGCGCGGGACATGCCACACCTTGCCCTGACAAAAGGGAAGGGAACATGGTAATACGGGCAAGAACGGTAAGAAAGAATAAAAAAACAAACATATCTCAATGAGACTAACAGAAAGAAAGAGGGAGAGAGAGAGGAAGACAGATAGAGAGCGGAGCAAAAATGGAAGTTATATTCAATTTCCGAATGATGACGTATGGATGACAAACAGTAATAATTGCTTCATTGTTGTGAAACCATTTTTAAGCAAACACGAGCACACCTTTCTTACTTTGTTCTCCTGCTGTCACCGGGAGTGAGGTCGGCAAAGGGACCCATGGCACGGATTTGTCATTCTCGTCGTTGGAACATGGGCAAAGTGTTGACATATGTGCAAATATGGGCACCCAGGGGCAACAGGGAGAAGAAAGAAGAAAAATAGATACCATGGCCATGGGATTGTATTTGCGACCCCAAAAACACACACGCTGTGCGTCTGTTGTGTGTTTCCTTGTTTGCCAACGCAAAGGGCCTGGTGATAATTACTGCCAGCGACAATATGTGTGTGTTTAAAAGAGCTTTTCTGTTGTTACTTTTCTTGTTGCATTTCCGTTGAAGTTAGGATTTTTTCAAGCAAGTTGTAAGAATGGGCCAAAGGTTTTCACACATTGTTTTGCTTTCCCTTGTAAAGTGTAAGACGTAAAGCTCAAGAGTCTGGTTTTGGGCAACGAAGTCGTCACTGGTTAGACTTAAGGTTTTCATAATCAAAACGTCTCGGGAGCATTTTGAAACGGTGTTTCTCGCTAAAGTCATGTTCACTGAACTGTATTACTTGCAACACATGATTTGAAAAGCTGATACTTTGTAGTATTAGGGTACTTATACGGTACTTAACAGTGCATATGATTTTACCTCCAAATAACTAAATGAATTTAGTTCAAGTTTTGGAATTTAGAAACTATCAATCGAGCTGGGAGATAAACACTGAAACGTTTATATTGTGAGAAACTCTAATACTGTTTTCGAGATCCCAAAGGTAAACAAACTTTAAATGAATTTTTAAGAGTTACAAAAGTTTTGGTCTGGTTCATGTCCAATAGCTCCGTGCTATCGAACTTTACAAATCATCTTGCTCGTTTTTAGCTGTAGTATACATTCTGTCATAAAAGTAAATCATTATTTGAATTGAAAAACATCTAGTAATTGTTTAATTGCCAAAGTTAATTCAATTATTTTCAAAATAGCTCCCATTAGAAGCAAAACATAGTATATCAGTTTTGTAGGCGTCTGAAAAGATCACGTTAAGTTTCTTCGACGATTTATTCTTCATCAAATAGACTCGAAGTGCCCCTGGTCGAGTAGAAGTTTACTTTTTTTTTCTTCGGTAGTAACGGCCATGCCGTATTGCTTAATAGAAGTTTATCTTTAAGGGAGCAAAAATAAGTCACAGGGGGTACAGTCCGTTTGATAGGATGATTATTCGATCATATTCGTGCAATGTTTGGCCTAAACAAGATCACGAAATGGGCCTTGTAATGGGGAGTTGTAATGATACAAAATTCACTAACAAATCTTCCTCAAATTAAGTCAAATAAAATTTTCTCAAAAGTTGGTCTGCTAACGAATAGTTTTTTTTTTCTGACCAACACAATCGATACCAACGCCATCTCGAGCCATCTCGAGTTTGGCTATTGGTGAATAAGGATCTGGGCTTTCTTTGCCTCTGGGCACTTACTGCAACAGGTTAGATTGCTCTTCTACCATTATACCATCGAACCGCCAACTTTCTAAAGCATTTGTAATTCAATGCGTAACCTTTTAGAATAAATTTTGAGTGTGTAATTTCACGACAATTGACATTTCTTCTTTGGATCATTTGCGAGAAAATTTTCGCTATATAAATAAAAATTTAGCATTTTAAATGTTTCTGCACACGAAATGCCGTTTTTATTTTCAGTAGTAATGAGAAATGCCGTCCAACACACAACATTTCAGACAAACTCTTCGCAGCACTCTTTGCTCGATTTTTTTTTGTTCAAAGACTCTTTGCTTGATTTTTTCTCCACCGTGAACATTGTCAAGAACAAGAGATACACCCGTTTCCGGTGACATTTGAATTACATGTCGCCTTTCTCGGATTGCGTGCTATCTGCGTCGAATCGCGTTCGACTACTTTTCAAAATTTGAAAATTTTGAGCTGCCAGGTTGGTATTTCGTAAGCAAAATTCACAAAAAATAAGTTAATTTATAATGTTTTGTACTGTCCTAAGCTTTGAACTAAACATTAGAATACTATAAAACATTTTGGAAGTTCGTAACAATAAAAAATAGAGAAGGCTATTGGCTTGTGTTTCGAACGTAGTCGAATGCGATTGAACCGTGTTGGAACACATTTAAACGTGATGGCACGCCAATCGAAGCTGGCTGCTCGCGATTCGACGCAGATAGTAGGCAATTCAAAGTAGGCGGCATACGATTAAAACGTAACCGGAAACGGGTGTAATAACAAATACATGCGCATGTCGAGAGTCATGCAAATTGTCGTATAACTTGTAATGAAAGTTATACGACAATTGGCATTATTCCATTGAATTGATATTCTTTGAATGGAATAGTTTTGTCAAAATCAAAGTGAATATAAAAGCTCGCTGATTGAAATCGGTGTAAAATGAAATCAAATGCAAACAAATGAATGAAAAATCTTAATACCTTTGTGGAAGTTTGTAGAATGAGTTGAGTTGAAGTTTTATTCTGAGGAGCTATAAGAATGTAACTACCAAAAGGATCAACCTTCTAAACGATATACAGTATATTATAACTACAACAACTTACCGAGTTTAATAACTTCTTTGATTTATTTTTATTGTTTTTAAGGAAAGCTTTCTTTTTTTCATATTTACACAAATTTAACAAACTTAATTGTAATTCATATTCATATTTAATAATACGTATTGACTTCTGTTATCAACTGCTGTTTAAACTCCGTAGAACATTATCATTTTAAAAAAAAAATGTAAGCCACTCTATATCCGCAAATGAAAAAAAGTTTTTAGTTTATACTGCATATCTGAAACGTTTTACGAATGAAGAGATCCTGTACACTCTAAAACAATCAACGATAAAAACAAAAAAAAAACAGCTTGAGAAAACAATTCCAGTTCGACTAAAAAACGTCCACGTCACTGTTTGAAGAAGAATGTCTGTAAAATAGTCTGGGAAATGTTGCCACACTTTGCAAACATTGCAAAACCATCGAAAAAAGATGGTGAAGCAACGACATTTGCGACCGGGTAAACAGTCTAATCTGTATGTTACACAGTTTAGGCGCACTTTTAGTCGATATGCGGTGTTGACGGTTTATTATTGCGGCTAGCAGACCGTGAACCGTCGACACAATCGTGCCAATGACTTTACGAACGCTTGTCCAGTATGATCTTCGTACCGAGCAGCAGCAAATGAAGCGAAAGATGATTGAGATAAGCTGTAGACTATGTTATTTGTCTGTTTCTTAAGTTACTATAGCCAAATAAACGTACACGAACTTTCTTTGGGGTGTACTTGTAACGGTTCAACGAGCAACCCGACGACGGCGGATGAAGGCCACTCGAAGGGTAACTTGCGTCTTGTCTTCCTCCCTCCCCCCCCCGATTCCAATGCTCTCCAGTTACGCGGAGGTCCTCTACCTTCTGGCTACAATTTCCAACAGCACAAAATGCTCAGCACAAATCCGCAACAAAACAGGGGGTGGGGGAAAGGTTGGCCCCAAGAACGATCGAATCGATAATATCGATTTTGGAAGCCACTCAACGGCAAAGCAAGAACAGTACATCAACAAAAAACATACATTCCGAATCGGCACTTCCTGCCGAAGTGGGAAAACTTAGAACCCCTACACCACAGCCGGCCCGAGCTGTTGTATTGGGTAACGGTGAGAGACATGGGAAATCAAAACCTTTTTCCCGATTCTGATAACAAGGAACAGCGGTGGGAAAAGGGCCAAAAACCCAACAAACTCGAAACACACAATAGAAAAGTCGCAATGCTTTCACCCTCTGCTAGTTGGGAGGTAAAGAAAACCCTCCAGTTACGATGGGTGTGGGTGTGTGTGCTTAAGATGGGAGTAAGAGATAGACTCAGAGGGAGAGAGAGAGAGAGAGAGAGAAACAGAGAAGGGAAGATAGAGAAAGAGATAGAGTGAATTAAACGCACGCGCGCACGCTTGTCCTTGCTTGGTTGTGATTTTGCGGTAAAACGACGGTCGTCCCGTCGGGGGAGTACTTTGCGTACGAATTAATTGAAATAAAATTCATTACACATGTTTCGGAACGGGTCCCGCTGGGAATTGTGCGTTACGCGGTCCCGGCAAGGTATCGAATCATTCGATGGGGGATCGGATACCTCCCTCCTGTGCGCGAGACCACACAAAAGGCCGAACAAGTGAATCGGCTTGAACAGGAAAAGAAGAGCGAACAACTGACAGGAAGATCCTTGGGGAATTTTCTCGGTCTCCCTGGATGTATGTGTGTGTTTCTTTCTCATTTTCCTCACCTTCCCGCGTTTGCTTCGAAACGGAGCGTAACATTTTGTGATTACGCTTTTCCAGGGATCAGGTTTCATGCTTCATCGGTGACTATTTTTTCTGCCTCTTGTTGGGTTGGTTTTCCCTTAGAAGATTTTTGAGTTTATTGTTGTTGTAGTTGCGTTGTTGGAGATGGTGTAGGGAGGCCTGAGATGTCTGGCCCGGAAGATGGCGGCACTGTCTAATGGATATTGGGAAAGGGATCGCTTCAGAGATTCGAGTTGAGATGCTCTCCCGGAGGGCGAAAAATGCATTTCATCTAGTTGCCCGAACAGGCATCGCCCGGTCTAATCGCCACCAGGGAGTCCCGGGAAAAACCTTTCAAGTCGCAACGCAAGAAAACGTTGGCCAGAAGGACCTCGGCACCTCTCGAGCCGCTTGGTGTGCTCTGTCTACATTGCGTCTGTAGCGTTTGTCGCCTGGAGGTTCACCTGCATCGGCATTTAATTGGGCTTTGTAGACCTTTTGCGCTGGTTTGTTCCGCTGTGTGTCTCTGCCCGTTGGGTAATTGAATTCTATCGACAGCATCAGCAGCTCCGGGACGTACCAGCCCTTATGTTCCATGGTAAGACGGCGCAACAGAACGGAGTGGAACATTTGCGCTCAAGCGCATCGCAAGGAAGAGTTCAGGATTAAGGACCTGGGCTTTCGTTGTCAAATCCCGTTGCCGTGCATAATACTCGGGGTCTCTGGTCCACCCCCGGGGAGTATTGTCGCTACAGCAATGCTGGTGGAATGCGTAGGACACATTCTTGGCGTCGCATCGTCTGGTACAGGGGATTTGTACGCTTTCATGTGAAGGATTGCATCGGGATGATTTCTTGCATGAGATGCAATCTCTCGAGATGCCCGGATGGGACGCTCGGTATGCGGCGTTTCGGGCGTCAACGTATTGCAATATACTGTCAATGCCCAACAATCTATGGCGTTGCACAATTGGGCAGGCGAGTGCGAATGATGTAAGATGTTTACTTAATGCCCATTTAGCCCTGGGAGGGCTGGTCGTAAAGCTCTATACGCAGTGCTTTAGCGACAGTGTATGCTTACAGGGAACATACAAATAAGAAGCTTTCGATTATTATTTTAGAGAGAACTGAAAGCCTAGGAATTATACGAATGTTTGGGGTTCGACGAGGTGCACAGCTAATGTATAATTTCATTTTCATATTGAAGGTATCAGTAATGAAATACCATTTTGTTTGAAAGGCGCTTCTGTAAAGGACGCTTCTCCATTCTTCTTGAAACTGTTGTACGATAAGATGGTCATATAAAGACCAACATGCAATACGATGCAAGAAACTCATGTAAATATGGTAAAGCAACTTTAAAGATACCTTTAGAAAACATATTTTCGAAGAACTTAATTTTGAGATTAAGGCGAGGAATGATGGAGACAAAGTAGTTCTGGTTCAGAACCTTACCCCATAAAAGCGACGGCTGTCATTCAAGATATTCACTGCTACAGAGAACAATTTCGGATTGGAACCTAGGTTGAGTCTATGCCTAGAAATATGATTTTGGTTTCAGATTTTTTAGATTTCACAGGGCTCTATATGACACAGTCATCTAGCAACAAGATGTGAACACCGGACTAAGATACCCAAATTTATTCATTCGGATACTTGAAGAAAGCTGCGCTAAATACAGTCCCGTGCGATTATAGCTAACACTGAAATATTAAAGAACAAGAGGATCTTATATCTCCAAAACAAGAGGAACAAACACTTAAGCTAGAAACATTAGTAGGGCATGATGTAGATTGCATACAGATACACAAATGTACAAAAATGATAAAAGATAGAAATTATTCTAAGGTTCAGGTCCAAGATATATAATAAATCATGTTGAAGTTTTCATAGCCATGTATGACTCTAGATCCGTATTATGTATAATATTAAACTGTATAATAAAAAAATGTTCATTGTTAATGTTTAAAATAAATATTTTATGAAGTGCATTATCTGTAATATCTTCCAGCATTAATGCTAGAGCTGTAAAAAAATAGATGGAGGCCATTTTTCATTTCAGCCTTATGGAAACATTTTCTGCTTGATGTGTAGGGAACAAAATAGTAAAGACGCTACTCTCGTCACCGGTAGCACACAAGTAGGCGCAACGGTTCAGACACAATTTAGCGCCAACCATTGACTTCGCACCGGAAACGAGCAGTATCATACTGAACCGTGGCCACAATCCGCAAAAAACCGTTTTGAAAAACCGACCGCTCCACACTAAACATTGCACCGTCTCCGCTCCGCTTGATTGATTCGTAATTCTTTTTATGGGTGCAAATAAAAATCAATTCCAACAACGCGCCGTTGCCAATTAGCCGCCATAAATCATTCGTTTGCATAATTTAGGGACACGCCACGCTTGATTTCTGCCCCGCGGCCAATCCGCCAAAAGCACTGTAATAAAAAAGTAAAAAAAAAAAAACAAACATATCATCTCCAGGGTAGCAGCAAAAAGTCAACCCGGAACCCGAGTGCGTTCCGTCTCGTTTCCGGCGCGGCAAAGGTCAAACAATTGCGCTAATGATTTATGTAAACAGAAAAGTGTTGGCTTCTTCGCACACCCACATTCCCGGTGGGCAAGAATCGTTTCCCCGCAACTTCCAGAAGGATGCGGTTGGCAAGAAGCAGATTCCTTCTAGCAAGGGCTAGCCTGTTCACTGCTGCTTCTACCGCTTCGGTTCCATTAGCGTTCTGGGAAAAAGCAGTTTTTGGGAAAAAACGGCACACCCCGACGACCCCGAGATCAACGCTGTGCTGACGTTGATGATGACGGCTATGATGACGAGGACTAGACTCTTCCGTTCTACGAGCCGGGCGGGAGGACGTGGTCACGCATTGTGTGCCCCGTTTCCTTTTCGTGCCTCTCGGGAAGGGAATTAAGGTGAAATGGTACCATAATGGCGGTGGGGTTTGCTTTACACGTGTGTGTGTGTGCATGCGTGCGGTAAGCGAATTAATTCGATAGGTAAATATTAATACACAGCGAAACGGCACGTCCCATTACGAAGGGCCCTTCGTTGATAGCTAGGGCGGGAAAGTGGTTTCGTGAGTTGAAAGTTGGAAACAAGCTAAAAGAGAGGAGGGATTGTGAGTGCTAAATAATAAGTGAGATGTAAAAATTGACGTAAAAAGATATTGAAAACGAAAATAAATCACATTATTCTTTCTCACTTATGCAGCTTTCGGAACTGCTTACTTTAATCTAAGCTTGATTGCTAAGTAGAAACTCAATGCATGCGCAATTATGTACAACGCTATTTAAAACATGCCTTGAAGTGCTCATAGACCAAAATGATTTGGTCTATCAATCAACAGCAAACAATTACTAGATGTTTGATAAAATTTCCCTATTTCTCTCACTATTTTAATTGATTAACAAAATGTTTTATACAACTTTATATGTGATAAAGTTTAATGAATTCGGGCCAGCTCGGTGGTTCAGTGGTAACGGAGTAGAGCTGTCAAAAGGCCCGTCGCTGGTTCGAATCCCATTCGGACCACTACCGCCCCCATACGCAGGATTGACTATCCTGCTATGGGTACACTTAGTCACAACTCCCCATACGCAGGATTTACAATCTTGATATGGGCGGGTAAACTTAGTCACACAATACGGCCTGGCCGTCACTGCGGAAAAAACAGTTTAATAAATTGTTTATAAATATACATAATGAAAAAAATGATTCACCAGAAACGACCAAAAACACAAAACGTAGAACTTTTTTTTTTATTTCCCAAGGGATGGCCTTGTCATATTGCTTAATACGCAATAATATTTTCGTAAAATGATCATTAAAACAAACACTTTTAAAAACACTATGAAAGAAAGAATGTTTCCTTGTTCTGTAGTTCACTGCCAAATAACACTACCGATTTTTAAATCTCAGAGATACACGGGCACTTTTGACAAAACAGTTATGCTCTCGCATAACAGCAATGTTGAAGAAAATAAAAAATTTTAACTCTGATTCCAAGCCTCATAATCTGATAGAGTGTGGTATGAGTGTAATTTATTAATCCTATCTTTCAATAAAATGAGGAGGTGGCTCAGTGGTCTAATTGGTGGCGGCGTAGGTCTGTGTCACATGATCAGGCCCATGAGCTGCATCGCATCGCAGGATGGACTATTCTGCTATGGGTACACTAAGTCATAGAAAGAATCTAGAATATTAGTGCTCTGGTTAGGCCTTGACTCTACAGAAGTTGTGGTACCACCCAAGAAAAAGAAAACAATGAGATGGAATGAGAACCAAATGGGATCTGAAGCTTATGCTACAAATGAAGTTATTTATACGGTTCACAAAATAAATTTAATAAACATTCTAACGTTACAAAAAACAATGTTACACAATCAATTACTTCTCTGCAAAAAAATCAATTACTGCTAAAGTTCCAAGTGCGAATTTTGCAATGTGTCACTGATGTGAGTGCACCTAACAGTTACAGTAAGTACTGGCTTTGGCCGATCAAACCACCTAGTGAACAATGATAACTACCCAACATCATAGAATTTCTTACTCCACGAAATAATTTAACATACTTTTTGCAAGTTGTTATTAATATCTGGCAGCTCGGTGGGGTAGAGGTAACGGTGTAGACCCATCTTAAGGGTCCTTAACGTCGTATCGAATCCTATTTGGAATGCTCCTGTCTCATATCCGCAGGATAGACCATACTGTTATGGATAAACAGTTAAGAAAAACAGCCAGAGCACATTAGACCCGGCAAGCGTTGGTATACAAACCAAGAAAAAATAATATTTTTTTTTATTTCGATAGTGACGGTCAGGCCGTATTGCTTAATAAATAATAATTTTTATTAATTTAAAAAAAAATGGATTTATTAAAAATTTCAAGAAAAACCATAAATTTCATTCAACAAAACCAATGCGTAAAACATCACTCAATGGAATAGGTGGAATAATTCCTTCACATAGCCATTTTGCTCCATGTCATATCCATGTGAATTATTCCACAATTTTCCAGAATTTCTCAAATTACCGACAGTTGATTTTATATCCCAATTCAACCACTGTTCATGCAGGCCAACTAGGGTCGTTACGCATCGCTCAACGTTAGCTGTCTAGTTTAATCATGCTATTTTTAATTTTTAAATCCCAATTCATCCTATCGCAAGTCACTTTTCGGGATGCTGAAAACAAAATTCTTTAAAATGTCATTTAGTAACGGACTGTCCATCCAAGGAAAAGGCTACTCGTTCGCCCTACCGGCGTGCCAACAAAAATTAAGCTGCGCGGGCAAAAGCCAGCTCGCATCTGCTAATCGCCCCGCACTGTTCTCGGAAAAAGAAGGAAACAACTGAACGTAACATGTACACCGAGCTGCCTTTATCGGGAAACATCAACTATCCGCAACTCATCAAACCCATCCTACCCCGAATACGAAAAGGGAAGAGGGCCAATCAAAAACTTGACTACAGACAAATAAAAAGTATTTTAAGGCATTAAAATTATAATAAAATCGGTTCTGTTTTCCCTCCCCCATCTGGCCGCCGTACAAGCAAGAGCAACGAAGCCCCGGAAAAGCCGGTTTGTTGCTCTGTCAAGGAAGGAGTGGAAAGTGGAACGCACACCCGTGGTGGAATAAAATTAGCATAGTGCATGGAAAATGGAAAATGGGGAAAATATACAGGAAAGAACGGAAACCATTAGCTGAATGGTGCTAGTGATGATTTCGAATGGTAGGATCGTCACATACATGCGAAGGGATCTCTTTTTAGCAAACACAGACACTTTCACGCATCTGACGCTACGCGGGAACGGGGCACGGGGATTAATTTTACACAATATTTTACGCACTCTTTATCTTGGCTCTCCTATTCCTCTCTCTCTGTCTCTCCCTCTCTCTTTCACGATTTTTCTAGCATCCTCAGTTCGTTCCTCACTATCCTGATATCCCTTGGCAATAGCTAGAATAACAATTTGCCTTGGTTGCAATGGTTGCCCCTAGCGTACCTACTCTAGTGTCGTCTGCATGTCACCTTGCCTGGGACGGTGGATCGCGATCAGGACTTTTTTGCGCTGCACTTTCAGAAGCGTCACCATTTTCTGACTGCACTGCTGGCAAACCGTCCAGGGACGGGAGCTCGATTTCGCGCGTTTTGAAAGCCCTCCCAACACCGGTAGCGGTGTAACAGAGAGAGAGAGAGAGAGAGAGAGAGAGAGAAAAAAAAAAAGAATACCATCACCCCGCTCCGTAAGTGTCGACTTGGTAGAGGGGGGAGGCGGTCTTTGGCGAAGGGTTCGCCGTATCATTCACACAAGATTAGGATGCTAATACGGTTTTTGTGCTGCCAGGGTCTTGCATTTACCGGGGGAAAAGAAATTCGTACGGGAAAAGCGTCCCAACTGGAAGAATGAATGTGCGTGTCTCTCTACGCGCGTGTGGTTGTGTTTGTGTGTGGACAAAAAAGCAACTAAAGGGAAAACTAATAATAAAAGCAGCAAACGTCCCAACCCCGACGAGCGGGTGCAGAAGCGGCGAACTGCATTCGCACAAACGCCAGACGCATCCTATGGCAACGGTGTGCGCTGCAACCGTACCCCCTTACCTCCTCGCTCCCTCCCTACCCTAATCTGTTCCTAAAATTAAAGCCCTGGACCGATCGACAAATAGAAATAGAATTTGCCAAAATGGAAGAAAAATTGCAGAAGATTTGCTTTTCTGTTGTTGTTGTTCGGTGTGCCGTACAGTTGTGTTTGGCCGCAAAAGGTCGCTGCTGCAATCGCCGGGTGACGGCAAAGCGGGGGTAAATCGAAATTGAAGGACCTTTTCTTTCAAAGCTTGCGTGCGTGTATGTGTGTGCGTGCGTGCGAGCTCTTTCGGTAAGGCCAATTGCGAGCCCTCTGCGGACCCAATTGTGCCCAACAGTTCATGCGTGCAGCGCTAAGCCAACCGATTTTTTTTCTTTTTTCGGTGAACAATACAGCAGCAGCAAGGGAATGGGTGAGGGCGAGAGGGGAAGGCGAAGTGAAAAGCCTTCCCGCATGTGTGCGAAGGGGTAGGAGTGTGTGGGTCATGAGAAATTAATTGCCACGGCGCAAGGGGGCAAAGCCGAACCAGTACCTGGGTGCCTTACGGGCGAGTACTGCAGTGGAAAATAAACTTGCAATTTCACTAATTGAATGGGACTCGGGGCGAGATTATAAGACGGTACCTTCGGGTGCTTCGCCCATTCCCTCCACCTCGCTGCGTTCAGTTCTGGCCAGTTTGCTGCGAGGCGTTTTAGAAGATGATCGACGCTTGCCTGTTTGGGAGCAGACAAATTCGTTTGCCTAATTGTTTTGTACGGGCGGCGGTGGGTGACAGGAAAATGGAGCGGCCAGATAGGATACACTTATTCATTAATAAAAACATTCATTATGCTCTAGGTCGATGGTAGCCGAGATTGTGCTGCTGCTACTGGGTCAGAAGGAAGTTGAAAGGATTGTGACAAAACCAATAAGCTGGAATGCTTAATCATCACGCACAGCATATGCTCTAGTTGATGTCGTATGTTCCTTTTGTTTTTAAAACTGTTTGAAATTGTCTGGTTTTGAACAATCGAAAACAATGGTTTCGAATAAGAATCTATGAAGCGTTTTGTCGTGGGTTAAAGTACCATGACAGAAGTACCGTAAAGGATAGTTTTTGCTTCACAAGCATGTCAAATCACATCTATGAAAATAAATCAACTAGAAATTTCAAAAATAACAAAATTTAAAAAAAAAACAAGAAAAACAATTTTTTGAACAATTTCACACACAGTAAAGAGCATATGTAAGAAGTACGTACGATGAGGAGCAAATATGTAAAAACTTTAAACTAATTTAATAAGGTTTTTAATAATTGCCCAATCTTTTTAAAAAGCTTGACAATGCTTTAAACTACACGGTTTTTAGATATTTTCCCGATGCAAATCCTCTTTAAAAGTTTTCTCCTTCAAAATCGTCAAGAGTACTTAAATACAAAATATTGAGCAGATATCGATTGATAGGAACCATTTGCAAAACTAAATATGTTATCATACATACTAATCAATAAAACCAACTACTAGTAGTACTACTAGTACTATTAGTACTACTACTACTACTACTACTACTACATGGATTTCATTTTATTTTTTTATTTCGCGTCTTTGTGTTATGTTTAGGATAATCTATCGCTTCGAATTTGCTAGAGCTCTTTCTTTCAAAAATTTTCTTATTTGTGCTCACACGAATCAATTTAGAAAACAATTTTTAAAA
Source organism: Anopheles epiroticus (assembly GCA_000349105.1). NCBI lineage: Eukaryota > Metazoa > Arthropoda > Insecta > Diptera > Culicidae > Anopheles > Anopheles epiroticus. Next base: position 54,909 of record KB671681.1, read on the forward strand.
AGTAAAAATCTCAACCCTGATATATTTGTAATAGGCATGTTAACTTCGGATAGCTTAATAAAGTAAAAAATCTTACCCAACATTAGTAACAATTCAACATTCCATTGTAACATGTTTGACAGTTATCTTAAATAAAAATTGAAGGGCGTTTAAAAAAAGTGTACTTCTCCACGTCTGTAAGAAAAGTATTTGGAATTTAAAATCGTTTGAAATTTAAAATAGCATAAATACGTTAATTTATTTAGCTCAACAGAAGCTTCTTCAGCAGAATTTTCAGCTCTGTTAGGAAGAACGTAAAAAAATCTTAGAACATTGAAAACTATGGCAGAGTAATTTACTTAAACATATTTGAAATCTATCTTTGGATTTCATCTACTACAATAACTATTAGGGATGACAGTTTTTGAAAAGTTAGTCAAAAACTTGATAAACGTCAGTTTAGGAAACAAAGAAAACCTAGCGAGCAGCGAAACCTCAACAATTAAAGAAACATAAAACATTTCTTTATTGTAATATCTTTAGACGATAAAAGAAAGAATTTAAAGCCATAGATAGTAATTTAAAGGATATGCGTTTCCCCGTAGTAAAGGCTATCCAACTACATTTTATTATACACAATCGTAAAACCAGATTCATGCACAATATTGACTATTCTGCATTAACCCTGCAATTCATGGCAATTAGAGTTAGGCAAATCGTAAAGTAAAAATTAAGAAAATAAGTAAAAAGAAGGAAAAACGATAATAGAGCCTAACTGAAAATAAATTAATTTTGTTTAATTTACTTTTTTTTACAAACAATCATAAGACATAAGCTATGAAAATGGTTTTGTTAAAAATCGTCGGAAAACTTAGAAGAGGAGTTTATAGAAACATTAAAGGTTAACATTGAGTGTAGCCTATGAAAATTTGTCTATTGAATGTTGAGCTAAATTGTCTTACACATAGACCGTCCGACGACAAAAAAAATACCTATTGAAAACTGACACCAATAAACACCAGCCCCAAACGACGTGCCATAAAACCCGAAGCCCGGCGCCTAAAATTCAATTGTGTGCGATGTTAAAGGTCAGCGTCGATTTCCGATCGCATTACACAGTGTTTAATAGTGCCCTGCGTTGCCCCCTGCCGCCCCGCCACCCGCTCGCATAAAAGGGCGATCGATCCTTTCCGATGCGATCGGCTCGCCGTCGAGCTCGTAACGTAACAACGTTTTCACAGCTTTGGATTAACTTTATTTATCGCACCGATTTTAGCACATTTCCGAGGAGAGCGTGTTTCCCATCTGTAAGCGGGTCGTTAAGCGGCGCTTAAGCGGTCCTTAAAACGGTCACGCAGCCTTAAACCCCTTCGATTTCCCGCAACCGGGTCTACAAGGGGTTTTGGATCGGCTCGGTCGGTCGTATGTCGCAAGTGGCTTAATTTGCGCATGTGCAAACACGCGCTCTAATCCGGGTAATGTTTTTCCTTCTTTTTTGTGCTTCTCCCGCTACTCCCATCGAGCGGGAATGCTGGGCCAGTTAAGCCCTGCTCGTAACGCGACGCTAGAGTGCGTGATCCGGCTTTGGTTAAGACATTTATTGGTATAACTGTTTCAGCGTTCGGGCCCGTGAATCTATATCTAATTAGCAGTAAACAAGTAGCATAAAATTGAAACAAATAAAAAATCGACCAAATAGGCTGTGGAGGTTAGTACATAATTGCAGATGAAGGCTTTACAGATCTCTCTCTCTCTCTCTCTCTCCTCCTCTTCCATTTCGCTCGTATGCCCAAGATCTACCAAAGCATCCAGTTAAGACGTTACGCTAGAGTTAATTTCTACCGATCATCCGTGTTGCATTGCCTGCCCTGGGCTGGATGGATGCATACCGCTCCGCTTTCCCTTTTCCGTTGCAGAGGTCAGAGGCTATCGGGGATTCGGTGCAAAACTCACGAAACCTCAAAGTGCGAGCTTCGAAGGCTGAGTGGATAAACATCGAAATAGTTCAACTTCTCTTGTGGTCCCCTTTCCTCGGCACTCGGGAACAATACACTCTGCGCCCAGGAAAACTCATTCAGCCGATAAGTGTTGGAAAGGTATCACCGAGAATGGAAGGTTTTGGCCAAAGTCAAGCCGTCCGCATGCCGATCGGTACTCGAGATCGGCACTTGGATGGCTTTTTATTTGCAGCGCTGTTGCACTTTTGCACCGGAGCAACGTGGCGTTTTCCATAATTTCCCATGTTTCCTCCGGCAGACACAAAAGAAAACCACGCTATCTCGGCCGACTGGTGGTAGTTTGCCATAGCACGCTCACCTCAACATCTTTAACGTCGAGTGGTGCGCTTTATCTGATTGCGATCGAGCGAAAGCCCTGTAGCCCTTAACTTTGACGCTGTTCAGCAGCAAGCTTACGAGAGTGGAGGGGTGATAACATGAGGAAAATTGAATAGGAAATTTAACGGCTGTGGTATTGCTTTTCTGCTCTTTTCTGCTTTCGGTGACTAGCACCTCTATTGCAATGCAGTTTGATCGGTTCGTTTGAGCCGACCTGTTGGAAAGAGCAACGTGAATTAACAAGGGGTTAAGAAACATTACGGGGAGAATGAGAATGTTTGTTTTTTTTTCGAAAGGGAGCACCCGAGTGACGTCGAAACATAAGCTTTTACGGATGAGCTCGCTGGGAGCTTGTGGGGTGCCCGCAGCCCCATCTTGATACGAGCAGCCGTGTCGTCACTAAAAAGGGGCTCGTGTTATCTTTTTGATGTAAGCGTTATTATCTCGGTATATGCTTAAAGGGATTAATGTCTTAAAGGGTTTGTGGGATAAAGCGTACGCAAAACGGGGGGAAGGTGTGCTAGTTGCGATAGCTCAGTTACATTTAATTTCATTTTAATGCATAAAGGCAAACGGGTGGCACGTTCCTATGTGTCCTGCGAATTTTGTTTTCTTCTGTGTTTTGAGAACTTTGGAAATTCTTTGGAGAAGAGCTTTGGTCTAAAGAGTTCGTAACATTGATCGGAAATTTTTGAACACTTTGTCTAGACGGTATTCCGATCGCATTTCGAGCAGTGGTTAGAACAATCATAAAATCTGAGATCCTGACTTTAGTGTGAACCCTATCTACCCCTTCTGCACACGACATAGGCATTTTGATCAATTAAATTAGTCCCCTAATCTCGTTTCGCCCTTCATTATCACTACACACTATTTGTACCCTGATTTGTGCCGCAATAAACTGTCATCTACTGCCCACTGTTGCGTTTCACTTCGTGTCTCCGTGACGCTAAAATGCGTAACAGGACGATCCGGACAGGAATGCTAACCTTCAGGGGAAAAAAGGATGGCGTTCCCAAGCAAGAATGCACGCTACGTACATTTCGAAAATGCCTGCCCCATTCCAACTCCTGCTCTCTTCTTCCATTGCATTCCACCAGCAAGATACACCCTCACGTCCTCCGGATCCCTTTCGTAAGGGACCGCAGCAGCAGCAACAGCAGCAACCTGCAGCCGGGACTGGGAAGGTAGATGTCGACTCTGGAATGTAGATGTTTTGTCATAATTGAGTTTGAAATTCGATATTTTAATGGCTGCTGCCGTGGTCCCGGTATTGAGCTGCTCCTTTTTTTCCTTCGTTGTCGTGCGATCTTGACAGGGAGACAACCTGTCTCGGGAGCGATAGCGAGAAGGAGACAAAGGCGGAGGAAGAAAAGAAAAAGATACGACACATAATAACGAGACAGGTCGCGCAAAGGCAGGGGGAAGTCATTCCAGTCGCGCTAATCAGTTTAATTCATCAAGAAGCTACCCAAACCGGTGATTATCACACTTTATCTAAGCTGACCGTTCCGAAACCCGGACGATAGGTGGTAGGGGTTCGATGATGTGGTGTGTGTGTGTGTGGATTGCCAAGGCAAAGCATGACACGAGATCTCCTATTTCAAGGTCTCGAGGCAATACAGTACGGTTGAGTCACCTCCTATCTAATGAGGATAGTCACGTCCGTTTTTATTGTCTATCGTGTATCGGCCACGGCTGCATCTCGATGCCCATACCTGTCATTCAGAAAAACGCGACACCACACCTCGGTTCGTCCTCGAGCCAGGTACAGACAAATGGAAGCGATCTTCGTGTGGGAGTTGTGGGACTCGGCCGAGCCGTTAATGAATCGAGCTACGAAAAGCCAGGGGGTGCAAAAACCCCACAAGGCGTATTGTCTGTTCGTGGTTAGGGCGGCAGAGGATCATGTTCGTTCGCAATGATGGTGCATTGGATGATCGGCATGAGTTGTTTGCCAAACGTATCACACTCTCACTTTAGGAAGGGTAAATTACACCTGTCGTGTAAGTGGAATGTTCGAACGGTTTATGACCGTGGTGCAAAAATTACCATATAACTAGCGCGATTGCTTTCTGGGGTGAAGCGGCAGAAGTGAACCAAACTCATGGGAAGGCCTGCAGGGGCGGAAAGCAAGTGCCTTATTTAATAACATAATTACCGATTTTATGTGACTCTCACCTCTCGTTCGCGGAAGGAGAGCAGAATTGGTTTTGTCGTGCCCAAGAAATACCTCAAAACGAGGCCAGCAGGCACGGGGAAGAACGCAAGTACGGGTAGTAAAATAATCGTAAATTGTTTTATAGCAGGCAGCCCGAGAGAAGCTAAGGTCTAGGGACAAGGCTATGGCACGGGGGGTTTTCGTTTAACGACCGTCGTTGACGAGCCGTGCAGCACTTTGCCGTTTTACTTTACGATGCCTCTCGGACCTCATGGAGGATGAGATTTGCGATTCGTTCGGTGAGGTGTGAAGCGCGGCCAACCCGATGCCCGATTCGGTGCTGTCAATGTGTTCCACGGGTCGTCGTGGATGTTGGGCACCATGGATCATCTTTTCCGTTTACGGGGCACACAGTTTTATTGCACCGGTTGCGTCTGATCGCACAGCGGTGCCAGGCCTGCAGGTGCACAACGAGATCGTCCTTCAGAATCTGCATCGGATTGCAGTACCACGCTCGCTCTTTCTCTTAGCCCTCTCCCAGTGTCTTTATCTCCGAGGCTACCGGAAGGCTGGAGGGTCGTAAAATAGTCGCCAGTCGTCCACCCTGACACACGCCTGCGCGCGTGCGCCCGGTGCGTGTTAGCTAAGCGCACGCAACGAAGTTAATCTATCGCGGGAATGTGGTGCAATCAAATGAGGAAAGGCAGCAGAAAATCTGGAGCACCCTAATTGGTTTGCTCGGCTCGGTGGCCGGTGACATACGTTGCGGGTGTGCGCGAGCGTTTGTTGTTCTCGCTCCGCCAACAAGTAATCCCTGCCGGGGGGCAAAGCATCTAAAGAAGTGGACACTTTCCGCTTTGAATTTTTTACCGCACCGTGGCAAACCTTTTATTTATTAATTTCCATATTTAATAAGAGCTACCTTTGCGAAAAAAAACCGTCATTCTCTCACTTACGCACATTCGAGGCAATTAACTGGCTTGTAATGAGCTGGTAGATTGACCTAATCGGTCTCAGGAGTTGCCGGTAAGGCAATGCCGTTGTTTTTAATTACACACCATGTCAAACAGTTGATCCGACACTTTACGACTTTGGCGGAGGAAAAGCTTCTTGAAAAAGCCATTTTCTGGTGCAAGGTGCTTAGGAATCAGGTGGTTTTTTGTTGTTGTGGCGTGATGGTACCAAAGATAAAAGTAAGTACTGATATCGATTTGCTCAGACTTGATCTGTTAAGACAAACTGGACGGAGCCCCAAGCCGGATCGCCTGCGTAGGCAATTCCAACCTGCGCAGTTCTAGTATTAAGCGGTCCGCCAGAACGCGGCTTGTTGGTAAAAGAGGCCGAGAGTTGGCAATGCATGGGCGCTTAGTAAGTAAAAAAAAAAGTTGTAATAGAGGTCGTATGCTAACGGTTGTAATGGATGAAGTGGTGATAGAGGTAGCTCATTTTAATAGTTCGGTGTCGCATATTTAATTCCAAACTCAAACACTTGACTCAATTTAAGCACTTTATTTACATCGTAAACAGTTGGTTGCCTGTAGTTTGCTGTTCTAAATAGGTTATGAACGTTGTACTTAATGGATCGATGTTGTCTTGTTGTCGACTAGTCTACTTAAGCGACAAAATAATCATAAGGATTTAGGTAGATTTTGCCTGCTTTGGCTTTAATGGCAGTTGTGGTAAACTAAAATTGACTTCAATGTTTAGACTGATCGTCAAATCTCCACCAATATAAAGATTATCTAGATCTGTAGACGACTTTCCTGGGAACTGTCTTTCGATGTCTTTCGATCAATGAAAAATTTCTTCAATAAAGCTAGTCTGTACTTCTGTATTGTAAATATCTGCAGATCTTATCAAAAGGCTAGATGGTTTAGTTTTTACTGGTAATCTAGAATAATTTGACTTATAATAACATGTTTGAAACGACAAATATAGCCCCCAAAGACGACATGTATGCTGAATAGGTTTTACTTGCATTTGAACACAGCCCAATGCAAGAGAAAGCTATTCAGTTTATTTCTTATTTCCTTATTTCCAGCAATAATATTGGTGTACAAATGAACCACAGCAAATCTACCTTTCTAACCGCCTCAAATGGAAACGAACGTCGTCGTAATGAAAAGGTCGGTTTCACATTTCGCCTTCTGTCATAGAAAATGAACGCAAATGATAATCGCGGCGATTTGATTTTGGTCGTTCGTTGGTTGTACAGCAAAGTTTGTATCACTTTCAGGGGCTGCTCGGTGGTCTCATGGGTATCGGCGTTGGACTGTTTCATACGACGTTGGATCGAATCCCATTTAGACCGCTGCAGGAGCGGCATCCTGCTATGTCACGCAGGACTTTCCTTAGTCACACTCAGTCACACTCAGTCACAGAAATAACCAAAGCACATTGGTGTTCTGGTTAGGCCTCAACCCTACTGGGTTGTTGTTCCACTAAAGAAGAAGAACAAGTAGTACCTTTTGCCCCACCATGAAGTTGTCACCGTTACATTCATTGACTTCATCAGATGATTCTTTCTTGGCGAGAGGAATCTTCATGCAATATATCACACTTAGCACAGTAAGACTCCCTCGAATAAACCGTACCTTCTCTTTAATGAATGACCGAAATCGCAGCATAACATCATCGCAAATTAGGGCAAACAATAGCGGAACAGCAAGCCCATCCTGCAGCCTTGTCAGCCCCCGGAGGAGCTGACCTTACCTTTGTCATCAATCTTCCCCTGCGGCTCCTCATCCTGTCTGTTGCTGTCATAATGCCCCCCAGAGGCTGAGATGATGGGATGGGCGGGCGAGAAGCTTTTGAGGGCATCAGTCTACCGGGGCGTCACTCGGGCATAGATTCTGCTCGAGCGCAATCATCGCCTATCGGCCTAATTCGATCAGGCGGCGCACCGGAGCCATCCGGCCTTCCGTCAAATACATTCTCCTTCCAACCCTTCCCCTTTTCCCGCAAGGCATATCTGTCAAAATTTGTCAGATCCGACCTTTGATCGAATTTCCCAACGATTTGATCCGCGTGATGCGTGTGTGTTTGCGACAAGGTTGGTTGGAGAGGTGCGGCTGGAGGCACTGTGCGCTCTGTGTATTTTTTCCTAAACCATACCGGATTGCGCAGAGAAGGGTTTGTTTCGATCGCTTGTGTCGTTTTGCAGCTTAAGCTTGGTTTATTGGCTTTTTGTTTCACGTTTGTTTGAGCAGTGCAACTCTTTCTTCCCCTCTCTATCTCTCTCTCTCTCTCTCTCTCTCTCTCTCTCTCTCTCTCTCTCTCTGTTGGCGTGTGATTATTACTTACCAAGTGTTGTGTAAGGTAAGGTCTAGCCCCGTAGGCTTAGCTGTTTTTGTTTCCCTAAGTTCTGGCGTTCCAATAAAGCATCCAGATTGGTCGTCAAGTTGGGTGGAATAATGCGCACGCCTAGCCATCCCATTATGTGCATCAGGCGTCCCTCGAAAACAATGCCACCAAACTCCACCTCCGCTCGATCGCGCGGATCCCGATGATACGATTTCTGACAGTCCCGACCAACTGTGAGCTGTCAAGGAATTTGTCTTAGCGCTCGTAGGCCGGGTTCTTCCTCTTCCCTTCCTACCCTAGTACGCCCTTTCGGAATTAATGTGTGTGGTGTTTTACTTGATCGCGTTGAGCTTCTCGTTTCTCACCGATCCACGACGGTTTCCGGTCAGGCCGGGAAACAATGTTGCGCTTCGGTTCAGCAACGCCAGACGCTGCAGGAAACTCCCTCCGAAGCGTTCCTTCCGCTTTGTTTCCTCTCCTGTTCCTTATTTGGCTGTTCTAGTTTGTGTGTGGAAGTTTGCTCAACCGTGTCTATTCACCGATTATTTCCATGTCTGTCTGTCTGTTTTTCCCATCCTGTTCCTCTGTTCGGTTTGGAACAAGAAAGCCTACGGACAGCGTTTGGAAAACCGCTGGAGAGAGGGCATATAAGTAAAACAGCGAGAAAGAGAGAGAGAGAGAGGAATCGCTAAGCTACTCCTACAAGCATCTTTCAGGGTGTTTATAATTTGATTTTATTATTGATCTAAATAAAAGATTTCCTAAATTCCTTGTCAGCTTTCGTCCGCGGCCGTCGCGCTCCGTCTCCAAAAATGCCCCTTTTTATCCCGTGTCCTGTGGCAGGCCGATTCCTTCAACGCCAATCGCCCTAACGCTCGCGGGAAGACGGACAGAGGGAGCTCGGAATGTGTTCCATGGCAGCAGTTTTATGCGTTTCTTCCCTTGTGGACTTTTGCTCCAGTTCGACGTTTCATCGACACTGGATTAAGTCGTTGTGGCTATTTCCTGGCTGCTTCTCTCACTCTCTCACCACAATCGTCGAAATAAGGTTGGCAAGTTGTATTATGTTTTATTTTTATGTTACGTTTACTTTCCTTTCCTCTGCACCAACCATTTTCAAAGCGCTTTTTGTTGTTGGTGTGGACTGAAAATCCCTTTCTGTTTTGGAATTGACGGCTTCCCAGCAGCAACGCTAGAAAAAAAAAAATACGAATGAAAAACCCACATACCCAGCATCGAGCCTAACACGAAGAAAACGCATAGAGACAGAGAGAAACAAGTATCATAAAAAGGGAAGTAAAGATACAAAACAAACCGGAGGGCAGTAAAGAGTCTTTCCCCATGCCCAGCTATGGCACTGAACGCCGAGAGAATGTTGCGCCATCGCCATTCCCATAGGCTTTCTTACTTTGGGTTCCTTGTTTGGTCGTTTTTAGTTTTTGGAAAGCATAACCTAGAAATTCGAATCGAAAATCGGTTAGCTATCGTTAAAAGTTTTGACAAGGTCCGGTTTCCTCGGACGCATTAGATGGCAGAGGCGGAAGAGATTGAGAAAAAAAGGTGAGAAGTGTGTAATAAATTGTCCAGCAAAAAGTGATCGTGCGGCTCCCAGCCGAATGCCGCGCGGGTGAATCATCCCGGAGATATGTGTCTCGTGGGACACATCTTCAAAAAATCAGGAATTATGTTGCGTAGCATTTTGTGAAGAACGTTTTCGGCAGCTTCTCGCCGCAGGTGTGATATGAAAAAAAAACCGAGAAAGTACGGATCCATCAGATTGGCTAGAATTTCATCCCTTCGAGCGTCTTACGAGACAACCAACACGACACGGCCTGTTTGCAAATTGCGGCGTGAAAGTGAGATGCCTCTTTGCCCCTTTGCAAAGCTAATCTCACTTGCCAACGATGTTCCTTGGATGCTGCCGGCTACCTGTCATTCCGCCCAGCCGTAAAAGCTCTTGCTTGCAAACCCATAGACCCTCCCCGATGTTATCCTGCGGGTCGCAAAAGGATTAGCAGTTTGTGCCTAATAATGATTACGCCGATAGCCCAGAACCGTTTCGATTTCCTCACATGTGTACCTCCAGAGCGGTTTTCGGGGGCATTGTTTGAGTTGTACGAGCGTGGTTTTTTGACCACGCTGTCCTTTTGTCGGTAGGGGATCATCATTATTACACGCATTTTACTGCGCGTCGCTTAACAGGCGCACCGTTTTGTGGTCGAGAAAAGAAGGATTCGGTCACGAATCGTGGTGGACTAGGGCCCGGGGCCCCGGACACATTCGGCCCCGGTAGCAGGTCGGCGCGCACGGCTTCAGGGTAGACCTCATGGCGTGTGATCCTTTTTTTCTTTTTCTTCATCTGCTTCTGCTGAGCCCTTCTTTCCCGATTTAAGATTCATTGAAAAAACAGACTTTGTGAGAGATCATTCAGCGGTAGAGATTGATAATTATTTGAATACCCGAGCTTCCCGAACACATCGATCTCGGCTTGAAACAGAGATGTCATCTACGGAGCCCACGCATGATCTTGTGTCGTCAACAACATTCCACCGTGTTTTTTTCTGCAAAATTTTAAATCGAGGCTATTCGCTGTGCATAAAACGTTGTTTAGAATCCTTTATTCAGAAAGGTCGTCAACGGTTTTAGCGGCAAAAAGGCATTGGTCACGCATCATAGGTTGCACAATAAGCACCCTTCTGAAGCGATGCGGTCTTTTGGTCTTGCGGAGGTTGACAGAGGTAAAATTACGAATGGGGTATTTTATTGCTTTTTGTGATTTTTTTTTATGGGTTTGGTTTGGGTGAACCACCTACCACGATGTTTCCAAAAACTGTTTTTTCTGAGTAGGTTGAATGTGTTTATAGATAGGAAGGAAACAGTGATAGCTGTCTTTTTGCATCTTAAACGAATATTGGAGATACCATCAAGACCAAAAAGGATCCCATAGAACGTTGTTAGGAAACCTTGATGGAATTCAATCTTGTTGAAACTAAATTGTTTAACATATCAACTAAATGAATCTGGTGTTGCGTTCCAAGCCTTTTTGCAAACGCTACAGTCTTGTTTATCTTGACAAATAGCAACAAACAAGCAGATATCTGACAGACATCGATTCATTGAATTGAAATCAATGATAACACTATGCTTTGATTTCTGCTTGTAATTTTTTTCTTGCTAATAAGAATCAAACCACTCAGTCTCAGACAGATCAGATATTTTATGGTTTAGATACTAGCTCTGAGGTATTGTCGATGATGGTTATTTTTTACGATGTGTTTTATTTTTCTATAAATTCTACGATGGATGTCTATCGAGCTAGGGGATTCTGTTTTAGACCATGATGTGTTTGCATACAATCTGTGAGGTCAATACGGGAATCATTCCCTTATGGTGGCCATGTGGTCATTTCCAGATTTATTAAGTTCTTGTGTTCCAGAACGAGAGAAACTGATGTTGTATCCTGTGAAACTGGTTTTATGCAAGTCAAAGTTGTATCCTGATAAATGGTAAGGCAGAGTAACATGTGGAAGCTTAGTAAATCACGCATTAGATATAATCAAAAATTGTTTTTCTATGGTGGAACTATGTTGATCGAGTTACAAATGAGTCTTCAATACACTGTTAAATCTCACCTCTTACTTAATGATTCGATTTTAAAACCTTACTGTATTTGTTGTAATACCATACATATACTTTCACCCTTGGAAAACCTGTGTTGGGTATAGAGGTAGTAAGAGGTAGGTATCATCATCATTATTATGAATTTTAAATAATAGCCTTCTCTTCAAACCACAAACCTCACATTGTCGATTCTTGCAGTGTGTAATATGCGATCGTTAACCACCTTACGATAGCTACCGGTATCGCGGGTAGAAGATAAAGAGGACTGACCATTCGGCATGTGCAAAAACAAACCTGAACGGCAAAAAGGGAACATTCTAATTCAGCTCGAGCACATCTCATTTCGGTCCTTCATCTTCATGTGCATTTGGAAAAGCATTGAAGGGAAGAAAGAAAAAAGCAGGCAAAAGTCTATCACGCAGGCGCACAGTGCCGAAATTGAAGTGAGCTGAGCTGGCAAATGGGTTCAGTTTGCTCGGACTCGCCACGATCACGGGCAAAATCCTCGATCACCCGAAAGATCGTCCGAAGGGATTATCCGGTGGGCTGGAATAGGGTGGTATGAGCTAGAACATTGCTCAGCACCTAATCGTCTGCACGCTCGCCTTGCGACTCGCGTACCACAGCCTGTGTCTCGGTGTTGTGCTGCCAAATTGGCCATTCATCAGGGTTATCATAATCTGTTGACATAACACCCCGCTGCGTTTGCGGTACGGGGTCGCCCGAAACGGCTGATCCCCGTATCATCCCCGCCCTACTTGAAGGCTTTCCGCGGCGGCGATTTACGGTTTTCGAGAAACGAAGGTTTACAAGCAGGGAGTGTGTTTGTTGAGGATGGCAGATCGGTTGAAACCGGTAGCCGGGTAGCGAAACAGTCGGTGCGCTCAAGCAACTGACCTTTCCGGGAGGATTCCGAGAAGATTCGGAGATGCGGAGCCCTACCCGGTGCAGAACCGCTCGGAAGGTGTCAGAATGTGTGCCGGTCTGTGTAGTCGAGCCACGGTGATGTCACTCCCTTTTCATGCAGCTATTCACACAGCTTACTGACCTCGATAACCCTTTCGGTTTCCTCCGGCCGTATGGAACCGAAAGGCCCGAAAGTCCCTGGAAAAGAAATTGCTGCCTAACACGATTCGCATACGCAGCGTTCACGACCGTTTAGGGAATGCCCTGCAAGACCAAACCTGTTTGCAACGCATTCTGTCGGAATGTTTTGGCCCTTTTTTCGAATGCTGAGTTGCTATCTTGAGAGCTAGGGGAGGACGCGGACGGCTGAGTGAGAAATTGAAGGTGCTGACAGAGTCCATCAGCCTCCATCCTTGATCGACGATTACCGTCCATAACGTCCCGATGACAGCTGGGGCAGGCAGGCCTTGACAGCCCGTCCGAATGTCCGCCGTGGCGCGCGGTTGCGTTTTGACGTTGATTCCTTGGCGCTTGGCGAAGTTGCATGTAGCAACCCATCAGCGCGGGTTCCCGATAACGTAACAAACCTATCCTCTTCACCCAACTAGTCTGCCTGGTTGCCGAACAGTTGACAGCCGGTTCGTGTTCAACCGTCTCCCTTTCTTTAGGACGGGGTGACTCCAAAAAAAATGACACCTTCTACGCGCCAGGTCGAGCACGCCCAAGCCTAACGTGCGTTGGGATGTTTGGGAGTGTCGAATGTTTCAGCAGTATACGCTCGGGCACAGGTACGTTGAACCTTGCGGGAGCACGCAAGGGAAGCCCTTTCAATTGGTTTGATATTTCTATTACCCATAAAGGCATTGCCTAACCCTGTACTCATGCCCCCCCCCCATAAGGTGACTCTTACGGGCTTCCCTTTGGTCATCGCATAACACGAAAGGTGTGCGTGCGGGTTCAGTGTGGGTGACATTATTACCCGGTCGATAATCCTGCAAACGGAACGGGATCGGAGCAACTACACCGTGGGTGAAGGACCGGGACCCGCTTTCCTTCGAGACCGTTCCCACCACCATATCGATCCCTCGTTTTTGCGTCACCAAGCTGTGTTAATTGAGGTTAGGGAGTGTGTAAACCGCCTAGGTCTTCTTGGATGTCTGTCCGGAATTTTGGGGACGCTGGAGAAGGAACTCTCCATTGCTACCGTTCCTCAACAAAGAGTCAAACCAAACTCTGAAAGTCCAAGAATCGGGATGCTCCGACCGGCGTGTTTGCGTCGGAATGCCCGGGCTGTGTCTAATTTGCGGCGGCGGGAGTTAATGAGTTACGGATTAGGCCAGATTGTTAGGCCGGACCTGATGGAGCTGCTTAAATCACGTTTTACGACCTTTAGCGGGAACAAAACTGCGCCTTCACTGCGCGTCTTCATCATACCTGTGTCCCGTGCATGGAGAGGTTACGGTGATCATTCTGTTTGTTAGGCTAGACGATCGTTGTTTTCACAAAAAAAACACGAGGGGGAGCCTTTGGAGCTGTCTCGGGCAGTGTGGTTCAACGTTCCAAGAGCTAATGCGGACTTCACGATGATGTCCCTAACCGATCGGCACCATGGTAGCCGTGTAGGATTCGAGTTGCTTTGGAGCAGGAGAAGCTTTAATCCTCCCTCAACCTTCTTCCAACCCCCGAGGACGTAACTCTTGCTTTTGTTCCTTGGCTCCAGGTCCCCCATCCCCATCCTCTCCACAAAGCCTCGTTTGTCTCTTCGCTAAACCAGCAAGATGGCAGGAACGTTTCAAAAACCGACGAAACCGGAGGCATGTTTGGAGGCAATCAAGAGTTTAATTTTAATTTATTCCAAACTGCTACTGTGTTTCACTTTTTCCTCTCGCACTCTCTACCTGGAACCCCTTCCAGCCACTCTTTCTTTTGCTTTCTAGATGGTACCAGACCTGCTGAGGGCGTTCAATCCGGCAAGGAGCCATTGGGGCAGGAAAGTTGCTACCGGTATTCGAGGCTTTAAACCATTTCGAAGATGGCAGCTTTGTTCTCTCCGCACGTCTTCTTCGTTTGTTGGTGTTACTACTGCTGTTTGCTGCTTCCTCGTCACCTCCTCTTGCTCCCACCCTCCAATCAATTTCGATGGGGAATTGCTTGAAGTCTGGAAGGTAATGGGAGGGAAAACGTTACAGCATCACTGCTCGCCCGCTGTTTCGATCTGGGGGACAATTCCACCGTGGATGGGGCTGTAAAATCCTTTCCGGCAGTACCATCCATCCCGCACGCTACTGTGGGTCGAAAAACAAGAGCAAGTAGTAGGTGGAGCAGGGGTAGTGGCATGTAGTGGAAGAAAACGAACCGAGCAGTAAAGGAGTCAAATCTGACAAGCGAAACGATGGTGCCAAGGGAACGCTCGAAGAAATCATAAAGTAAAATAAAATATTTATAATGCTTTTATTGCACTCGTGGCGTGAGCAGGCAGTGGGTTGGAAAAATAGCAGAGGTGTAGGGATGGTGGTTGAAAACTGCACAAAAACACATGTATAGCCACAAAGCATAGCGAACAGAAGGAAAAAAGGAGGCGGCAGGAGAAGAAGGATTTTACTGCACCAGTCCCACCAGCAGACCAGCAGAGTGCGAAAAAAATTAAAACACACTCACACACTCACTTATACATGAGAAACACTAGAACACCACAAGCCCGCGGCACACGGTGCCGGCCGAGTCGATGTTGAGAAACAACAAGCGGATTGAAATTAATTTTTAGTGCGTTTTGGAGCTTTGCGAATGAACCAATCGACCAATTTGGCGGCCCGAGCGGGGACATGTGAACGGCAGATATGGGCGGTTATGCGTTATTAACTGGTGGAAGGAGAGTCTGCGGATCCCCCGGGGATCATTTACATAGCGCTGGCAGACTTGTCCCCGAACAGAGTCTTGCCGAGCCCGGCCAGTGCGCAAGGAGTGACTTGGAGATGGAATCGAATTCGATTCTGTTTTGTGGGCCTCTTGCCACCCTTTCCCCTTGATTTGTTTCGCTTGTTCCAATATTCAGCGAGCTGTTTTTATTATTTAGCTCTCCCTTGATGCTGCTACCGGATACACTTGGCGAGGAAAAGAGCCCAAATCTTCAATTAATAATTTTCATAAATTGTGTAGTCTTAATGCGTGGCTTTCCGTAGAAGCGCAGCTTCTGGAGTTTGCATAAAAAAGCGCACCATTCCATGCGTTAATTGCTACATTCCTTCATAAAAATGACCAAACCTTGGCACGCTGGATGCACCCGGGCGAAAGGGTACTTTGAAGGTGCAACGAAAGAATTGAAGGGAAGTCGCTATCATGGGAGAGCAGAACGTATTTTATTGTATGTGCTTGATGCCAACACACCCACAAATTGTGGATCGCATGTTGTTAGTTTCTTGCTAGACCACACAGTTTCTACTAGAACCTCTGATGCAGCGCATCGAGGTGCTTTTGTTTGCTGTATGATGCGAGAAAAAAGTGAATACAGCTTCTCAAACTCCGCGAAAGCGTAGCGGATCTAATTGAACAAAAGCGAGGCTGATGAACCGACATGCTTGAGCAAAACGTACCTACGACAGCAGCAACAAGAAGGTAGTTTATTGGGTGGTACGATTAGTTTATATGCGATTATATGTGGAAAGATTACACAACCTCCTCCTTATTTATGTGCATAAAGTCGCGGGCAAGGTGAGTTCTGATCGCGTCTGTCTAACATAGTGCTGACGATGACGAAGTGCTTGTACAATCGAGGAAACAATATAAAATAGAAAATTTGCCCTGTTCCTGGTCAATTTGGTCTTGCACTACCACACATTTAGCAATATTATAAAGTAAAACAATAATCAAATATAGTTTGATGTTGCATTCGCTTGCATAAATCGAACATCCGATCGTTTCTATGTTCAAAATAATATTTTCATTTTGCCCCAGGTATGACTTGCCTATCTTACCCCATGTCTATACAAATGGCATTTTTAAACTATTTCTTCTTGTTTGGCACAACAATCCTGATAGAGTCAACCAGAGTCTCTAATGTGATTTTTTCTTAGTGTACCTATATATTGCAAGGCAGTGAATCCTACCTAAGGGGGCGAAAGCAGTCCCGATGATACATGATGAGTCCCGATTCGATACATCGTCGGCCCTTACGACTGGGCTACAAAAGTTTTCAAATAGCTCTATACTGAGGTTAACATGTACTTAAAGATTGGAATACGCACACAGTTGGGATTCATCTCCATAATCTAACTCATAATGTTTTAACACTAAAAATTAGAGCCAGCGTATTGCAATTATTATGATTATTTTATTTCAAGAAATTTTATACCAAATATTATGCTACTGTATGGTATTAACACTGATTTTAGATATGTCCTGATCATATAATTAATCTTGAAACCTTACCAGATATAGAACTAATCTCTTGCTCGTTCTACTCCTTTCATTGATCCCGAGCCATTAGCTTTCCTGCTGAACACGACCCCACAATTGTTTGAATCGTTCATCAATCCAGAAGGAATTACAAATCTATATAGTCCATAAATGGGTTTAGTACCATTCCTCGTTCATAACCGTCCCGGGCAGCAATGATAAGCTTTCCAAGAAAAGTAGAGGAATTTTAGAATTTAAATTTCAAATGAAGTATAGTTTGTTAAGGAACATTGTTATCTTTTCATTAACCCGCATACCTGAATCTCTAATGCATTTTTACACCGGACACTGTCGGTTGTGTTCCAGTTACTATTTTAGTTCTGATATTCACTCCATTCTATTACAATGAATCCCTTATCTGGTTCCGGAACTTCTGTAAAATCTGACACAGTCTTGGTACATATTGTGATTTTATCTCACTTGACATGGAAATGATGCAAATATTACCCCAATTTTGGTACTAATCATACTCAGATCTGATTGCAACAGAACTTTCAGCTGCAACTGAACGTTGCACAATACGGAGGCTTCTGCCGATCCGCAATATGTAGCTGTAGCCCTAACCCATCTCTGTTTAAAATATTTTACTTAGTTTATTCTACTGACTGAGTAACTGACCTTAAATCCGTCCTTGACATTACCTGCCATCATAGTACTAAACTGAAATCTTTACAAGCGCTTAATATACCAGACAGGGAAACCTTATTGTACTGTGTTCATTCCGGTCTTTGCAATGATTCTTATCCCACACCTTATCTTTACAATGTAAAATTTAATTGTTAGTTTGATTGTTTATATTTTTTGGAAGCTTTATACTGACTTATGATTGCAATTTATGAAAAAGGAACGGGTTTTCGTCCAATGCTCGACGACCATTATTTTGTACGACAATATTGAACACATATTGAAGGACACATTAAAATGCTCCACATGCACACCATTCTACATGTTGTAGAATCTTAAACAAATAATAGCGGTGTCATGGAAAAATGATTTATATTCACATCTGCTTGCATGAAAAATGGATTTCTAAATATATTTTGGATGTTATCGTGTAGTTTTACAATTCAATCAATTACAGTTACACGTTTAAATCTTTGACACCTTTCTGTAGCCCATTGAAATGAAATTAAATTAAATGTGATGTTGGTTTTTATTGTTCATATGTTTTTGTACTAGTTAAAACCGATTACACATCATCCACAATGAATTTCACATTCACGATGAAGTCATAGGCCAACCATGATCATTACCATAATGTAAGAAGCATGGTTACCTTCCGAGTAGCACTAGTATGTAATAATAATCTGCGGAACATAATTCCTTAAACTGATCTAGCACCTCAAGTATAACACCAAATCATGAAGATGTTGTAAGCAAGTAAATCAAAGCACATTAGGAAATGTTGTACTTTCCTTGGCGTAAAAATAGTGCACAATCTCTTATTACACAAGTCCAAAATAAAACCACCACCTTTTTTATTGCGTAGTAACAGTCTCCTTCAATTAATAATTTAATAATTAATTTGAAACGTCGTCCCGGCTTACAAACGAGTGTTAAAAAACATTTAGTATCAATAAATAGTATAAATCAAAGCTTACATCACATCCTGATGACAGATTGAAATACTATCTGCTATACTTCTACGTGCGTGTACAAAAAAAGAGAATATTAAAATTTACAGTTGGAACAGTATTTTTCCAGTTTCTTACAAAAAATATTTACAAAATTAATACTAGAAGAAACTAGAACAATTATTGTGAAAAGCTGTGTAGTTTTTGTTATGGGATGCAAACGTTTGCTGTAAGATGAGAGTAATAAAGGGAAATAATATTTGTGAACCGAAATTGTAAAAATAAATATTCATTGTTAAGACCACTATAGTGTAAAAGTCCATGATCGACCACGGAAGGATCGTCCGTTCTGCTGACCAACGCATTTCAACATGATCGCGCCAGGTGGAAGCCAGTAACGTAACCAGTAGCCCGACCAGATCAAATACCAGCACCCAACGGATGAGGAAATATATTCTTAGTTTTTTTCTGTCTAGCAATGAAGCTATTTTTCAAATTCGACAGTTCGAGTTAAATATTGAATTATTGTTCCTCCGAACTAAGCGCCTCCTTTGAGATAGAAGCATATTTCAACATGTCTTTCCATTCTAATTAGGAGGGTTAGATGGTAGAGCAACATACTGGTGGTCTCATTGACTAATAAAAAATAATTTACTTTTTTGGGAAAGTTTAAAAATATTACTAACAGAAAAATACGTTGTTGTAAATATGTTGAGTAAATCTAATGAAATAAAAAAATAGCTCCATTCCTTAGGGAATACAAAAACATTTCAAACAGTATTTATTGATTTTGCTGATTGAAGTTTTCATCTTGCACGGTAATTCGTTATTCTTATTTTCAGTAGTTAAATTGAATCTCCTCAAAAAACCTACTGTATTACAATGTGACATAATTTTTAAATTGTTCGATGAAATTTAGTGTTCAAAACTACGCTACCATGTACAGCTCGTATGAGTTAATTCAAATTTAAGTTAATCCTAATAAGATCTCAGCGTCCCAGTCAGTCTCCCACATTTGCTCATTCGAATCATTTCATCTTACATGCATCGCCATCGCATTTCTCAGTCCGCCAGTGCTAGTGAGTCAAAGCTATCCTACCGCCATTTAAAAGCTAACCCAACTATAAATTACCCTTTTTTACAATTCTTTCAATTCGTGTCGACGACAAAAACGACTGGCGCACACTCACAATTATACACACGCTGGAAAGGGAACCAAAGTTTGATCGAGAAAGCAAATTTCGTGTGTTGCGTGTATCCCTTTTCCAAAAGCGCACCCACTTCCCTCCTGCGTTCGTGCTTGGACATCAAGCGAATCGAAAAATCTGTCACTAAAGCTGTCAATGCTTCGGACACGACATTGACGTGAACGTTAAAACGTTCTCAGGCTGTCATTGGGGGGAGGCTCCAAGCCGACAAACGCTGTGAGGTAATGCATCAGTGGTCCCTTTTTGTCGGTTTCAGCTTCAGTTCTTCGGTCGAGCATCGGCTGAGGTGGTGGGGAAGGCTCGCAGATACGTTGGAGCTAAAAGTTATTTCGTGGGAGATTTCTTGATTGCTTGACGTGAACGAAAAAAGAGAACATGGTATAAAGGTAAGAGTGGCCTACGAATTTTAGAGTGATGTATTTGTTTATCTAGACACTGTAGGGACTAGGGACAAAACGGAGGGGTGGGAGGAGGTTGGAGATGGATCGTGCAACCACCCAGCAATGAGAATTGATAAAGAAGGATATAGCCGAGATGTGATCCTAGTAGCCCAGCGCTTCTCAAACTACAATCGTCATGGTTTGCGTAGTAGCTGAAGATAATATAAAGATTACTATCACTGTACTACTATACTATCACTGGATCAGTTTTAGCGAAAACGGTTCGCTGTACATTAACCACGTAGCTACGGTGGGAAAATTAAGCTCCTCAACAATTGAGGCCAATAATTCCGCGTTTACTAGCGGTCCTTCACGATGGGGCTGGCTGCTTCACACCACCAAATCTCGTAACGAACTTTTACCCAGTTCCCAAGCAAAACAGCGCGATGTGCTGCTCGCCTGCATCCCTAAATCGGTGCCACGACAATTGGTCACGATCCTTGCCGTTGGACGTTGGCGTTGTCGGCGGCGTTCTGTTCTTTTAGGTTGTTTGCTAACCTCTTCCCAGCCCTTCCCTCGCACCCTGTCTGTCCGGCAAATTAAGCCTCCATCCCCATCGCCAACATCACTCATCAGTTGTTGTTCGTTTCGCCGCAAACCTCAACCTGCCAGCCGCCCTGATCCTGATAGTATATTGGAAGCCGTTTTGAAAAAGAGAAGGAGAGAGAAAGAGAGAGTGAGAGCGCGTGCATCAAACAGACCAAAAGCCAAGGAAAAGACAACATTCGCCGATCGCAAAGCAAGGAAGGGGAGACCGCCGAAGGTATCCCCTCCACACGTCCACCCAATCCTGGGTATCAGAATGTAGTTCTGTTTCAGCATCATCAAACACCACCCCTGCCCCCACCTCCCTACCCCATACCCGCATTACTGGCTGCCCTGTTGCGGTGGCAAAATTTTAAGACTTTTATTTTCGACTGCCGGTCGGATGATAAATTATGACTTTATGATTAATATTGTTAATCAGCTCACGAAGTGTATGTGTATAGCAATAAATTTATTAACATAAAGGCGTCTTTCGGCTGGTTTCGGGGTGCTGCTGGTTGCTGGTGCTGCTGCTTGTGCTGCTGCTGGATCCGTTCATTTAGGCGCTCATTCGTTAGATTCGTTTGTCGGTGTGTTTTGGGTTCCCCGACCGCCGGTGCCTTCGCGCTGCCGGTTCTCTTCTTTTTGGCTATTATTTTTCACCAAGCTTCTTTTAGCTTTTAGCTTGCCGTACTGCCGCCCCGCACCCTCCCACATGCTGTGGCGACAGATCGGATCGATCATTTCGGTAGGTCGACGATTGTGTCAGATTTGTCGCTTGGTGCTCGCGAACATAGCTTCCGTGTGCCGACGTCCAATCTCCGATCTTTTGAATGTTTTTCTTTTTTTTTCGGTTGTGTTGTGAGGGATATAAAGGGTGAGGATGTGACGAGAGGAAGACAGGGAGAGAGAGAGAAAGAGAGGGAGAGAGAGATGGTGCTGGGTCACTTCTAACATTTTGCCGCCACGTTGTCACGGGCGCTAGTGGACGCGATCCGATGGCGATGGAGCGTCCGGGATTTTTCTTTCAATTTAATGTAGCAGCTTTGCGAACTAATCGACATTCATGCTTTCTGGGGACCGCTGGGCGTTCAACTGTGGCTGCGGTCGTTGGACGGTGGTGCGTTATTCGCGCGTTTGCAAATAAAATTGGATAAGAAAAACAAGAACTCGAAAAACAAGGGGAAAAAAAGGTTCGAATTTAAAGCATGTGGACCAGGGTGCGGATGGCAGACCGTGGAGGTAATTTGTTTTGCTGTCGCTCAATAAGACTCGAGCTCACCCGTGTCTGTGCTGTTTTTTTTTGCTTCTTCTTGTCTTTCTTGGGAGTAAAACGCAAGACGGCAAAGTTTTAAAATCGATGAAAAAAGGCACAAAAAACCAAACACATATACACACTCGAGGAGCAGAAGTCAAGCAAGAAGAAGAAAATTTTCCGGGCGCACAGGCCGAAATTAACCGAAAAAATATCAAAAGTTAAGCAGCAGGAGCAGCAGCACGGCTGCTTTAATAATGAAAAATAGGAACATCAGTGGATCAATTGCGGATCGTTTATTGAATGTATAAATCGAGGCAGCGGGGGGAACAAATAAAACTAGGAAGATTAGGAGGCGAACACAGAGGACGAAGAAAAAAAAAACAAACAGACGAAATGAAAATGGACGTGCGTTTGGGAGGGAGCGAGTTGGGAAAGAGAAATGAAAAGTATTTTTTAACAAGCAAGAAGAAGCCGAACCGTCCAATACCG
This sequence comes from Anopheles epiroticus, assembly GCA_000349105.1. Lineage (NCBI taxonomy): Eukaryota > Metazoa > Arthropoda > Insecta > Diptera > Culicidae > Anopheles > Anopheles epiroticus. Next base: position 77,161 of record KB671681.1, read on the forward strand.
GTAGCAAACTAGTTTCATAATTTCACAGTGCATTGTTTGGTGCTCTGGATTTGTTTTACGTTCGTTCGTGCGTTTTTTTCTCCTCATCCTCCACCTCCATCTCTCTCTCTCATTCTCCCACTCTCTTTCATACTTCATTAGCCGAAGTTTAGGAAGACGATTGTGGAGCGGACGGTTGGCAGGCAGTAAGAAAAGCTGCCGAAAAACGTTTTCTCGGGATTTGTATTTTATTGATTTTATTAACTTGGTCCCCTCTGGCTGGCCTGGCTCTAGCAATGCTTTAAATAATGCTTAGTATAAGAAGCGAAGACATTGTGAAACGTTTTATTACCATTACCTCCCCCACACCGGGGCCGAAATGGACGAAGCTGGAGGTATTTAGAGAAACTAACAGTGTGAGTTGTAGTCTTTATGAAGGAATCTTGTTGCTTTGATTTCAGGAATAATATAATGTGTAGAAGAGAGACGAGCTGGAAGAATGCTAGCGAAAGTGTTTTTCTTCTTAAATATAACAATGAAATCGATCATGAAATGAAAAGCGCGAGAGCTTTTTACTACCATTCGATTACAATCTTACAATTGTCATATTTATGCCAGATTCTTAATAATATATTTTTTACAAAGTATTAAAAGCTTTCCGCAGTTTAAAACACTTCAAATGCTTCGCTTTCTATTGCTCTATTGGTGCTTTAAAATTTCCTCTTGAGTAAATAACTACAATTAGAATTGATGCCCTATTGGTCTTATGGAAAATGTCTGCAGCACGTTATTTACTAAAGATAAGATGTATCTTATTTGCTTATGAAAAGTGAATTTTTGCAAATTTAACAATTTTTCAATTTGCAATTTAACATATAACAAATTTTTGCAAATTTGTTTTTTTACTTTAAAAATCTTTAAGAGATACATTGCTAAAATAAGAAAAAACTAGGAGATCAATCATTCTTTTGAACTATAAGAGTTGAAAATTTATCCTATATAATTACAGGATGTTCACTCGAGGAAAAAAAGATCACTTCTTTTGATCACAGAGATGCCCACAACTAAATATCGTTGAACACATTTTATGCTACGCCTTTATCGATTTTTGTGCACCTAAATGGCGGTCGTTCGCATCGGAGCGACAGGCTCTATGATAAATGTAGATAAATGTAAATGATATATGTAAATAAAAATCTATGATAAATGTAAAATTTGAATACAATTTGCATTTTGTGTTTCGTTTTAAATTAAGCTAGGGAACAATTATGTTACTATATACAGCATACTATATTAAATAGTTTAAATTTACAAATTAGGTGAGTTTGTAGCTAAGCACAAACATATTTTTATAAATAAAAAGCCTTAATTAAAGCATTTAAATCAAACATAACCTATATCTTTTCCTTATATACAGTCGTAAAACAGCGTAACAGTTTTTGTACTTAAAGAAGTCGATTTTTTCTGCTAAGAAAACCAGGCCGGAACAAAAAATTTGGAAAACATAATACAAGCAAAAAATCAATACATATACAAATCACATTTCATGAAAAATTTGTAACCGTATGATTTATGGGCTAACAAAACTATATTTTCTCTGGCAAGAGCTCGTTCGTTTGTTGTAAACAAAAATTAGTTGAATAATCGAACTAAACTAAATCAGTGAAGTCAGAGGTTCGTGAATGAGATGTGCAATCATACAATGGGCTGACGATGAATTAACATTATGAGCTGTACATATGATAACTTACGAGTCAGAAAAAAAACTTAAATACTTTCACAGTTTAAAACCTTTCTATTGTGTTGTTGTTAGCGATATCGTAGAACGTGCTAGCAATTTTTGGACACCAACGCAGCAATATAGCATGTCAGTTAATCCAATGAAAACTTGCACGCTTTCTTGTAATGTAATTAGTTCAAAATGCTTTTTTATATCATAAAGCTGATTTCTATATTTGGAAAATAAATCCTTAGAAAATCCTGAGTAGTTCAGTTTGATGATGAATTGGAAATTTATTTGTTTGTTGGTGATTGTTTGTTTTTTTAAATATTTTTATCCTTACTCATTATATGTTTTCTTCACTACTGATTGTTTTTATCATATTGTATATTACTAGACTTCTCAGATAATGATAATATTTTTAAGCATGACTACGGTGTTATAGAAAGCGTACTCGCATTGCTTGACTTCACGATTTTTCCATACGTTCCCATTCATGGTCTTTTTTGTTAATGTGTGAATTTTGTCTATCCATATCATATCTTCATGGATTCGTGAAGCGGATTTACTTCCTTAGGCCAATCATAAACTTTTTGAGATGTTTGAGCTGATTGGCACAGGAAATTAAATAATAATGTTATTATGAGGTGATTACTTTTCGACAAAAAAAAAACAAAAAAGATTTGCTTCCTTGAAACATGTAAGCTATAGAGAATAGATGTGTATCAGGTGTTATGTTAAATAATTTCAAAGTTTGGTTAACAACCAAAATGTTACGTTATCGCAAGCAAAGGGTTAAGTTGTTTCGAGAAAGTTTGTTAACTATAATCCATTCTAAACAAATGATTTAATAGTACCAAATTTCTAAGAGTTTGAAACATTTCTTCACCTTCTCTTCTCCCCATTTTTGCATTTCTATTACTAAACATTAACGGTTAAATTTTCAACAACGCAGATAGATTCCACGACTGCATAACAATAGGTACGATCGTTGCCTAAAGATTAATCAAACGCTGAATTTCAAATCAATAAATAAAAATGAGCGAAAGGTGCAAAAATCAATCACCATACCATAGCAGTGGTTCGTAAAGGGCACCATGCGATGCCAACATGGAAAATACGCCCGCGGCGCTTACCAAACTGCCGCGGTCTAGGTATGTGTGTTTTTGATGTGATTGGAACGTGCGGCTGTCGTTAATTAATCGCGACGGTACCGGTCCCGGTTCCCGGGTGCTCCCGACGGCAGGTTGGGGACCCGTGATTCGCAATTACATTACTGTGGCTGCCGTTGCCCTGTGGCGCTTTTGGGCGACCGCCGCCGCCGACGAGTGGGAAAAAGTTTGAGAAAGTTGCTCGCGCTGAATTTTGAGCTGGAAAAAGCGGTGCAAAAATCAAACTTTCCGCACCGGAAAACTGAAACTGTTACACTTCCTCGTGCTGGCAACAAATACGAATCGAGCTCTTGAAACGGTTCGGCTTGGCAGGCTGCCGAGGTGGTGAAACTTTCGAGCGACGCCGGAACGTGGGTAAGGAGTGTTCCGCTTACCTTCGTTTCTGGTCCTGGCATCTAGGCTGCGTCAGGATGTGAAGGCGGAGATACGGGGTGGAATCGAAAGTTAACTCGCCAGTACACCCCCTTCATTCTCGGGTCCATGCGAGGGGTCGCCCCCAGTGCAGGAAAGTTCATTAAAATGTGCAGCCTTGCACCCGGGTGCGCAGGGTAGTCGATCAGAAGTAGCGTTCGTTCGTTCAACAAAACTTTTGCGAGGTAGCCTGAGGGTTCGGTTCTGCTCAATGGTCCCAAAAACTGTACGCCACGGGGACAAGGTGCTAAAGGGTTAGCACACAGGTAGCTACAGACTTTTGAAGGATCCAGCATCCTCGCTACCCGTGACCCGAAATGGGCAGAAAGTTTCCGTTTTGGACTCCAAACCCATAACCTAAGCACAGGGTAGGGATGACCCGTGCACCCACGCAGCTCCTCCAACCGATCGCTAGAGCGAGGGTAGAGCGTGCTGGCAGTGTTCGAAAACCCATTTGCAATACGGCTAATGGGAGGCGTGGGCGCGAAATGTGCTGACTTAAAAACCCCTAGTCTAAAGGGTAAAAAAAGTATTGGGCAACCCACAGGTTTGGCTCAGTGCGGGAAAAAGCGGGAGGTTTCGAAGGCGGTCAAAGTAATTTAAAAGTCAATCGATTTCGGTTGACTGTTGGTGGTGTGACGATTTCCGTGCGTTGTGTGCCTGTAGATTCATTAAAGTAGCAGGCATTAGAATGGCTGCACAACAGGCAGAGATCGCCACAGGCAAAAGGAGGGGTGGAGAAGCGCACACGATTAAGCGTAGCACGCGATTCGGTGTGCTGTTTCATTCTTTGCCATTTTGCAGGGCACTCGTCTGCGGCAAGATCGTGATTATGATCCGTTTATGATCTTGTTTGCACCAGAAATGCAGTGCCCGTAGCATGAGAATGAAACACTTTACTGCACATTTCGGTAGCTAGCACCTTCTTAGCCGGTAGGATAAGCATCAACAGCGTTGGTTTGCCCCTGCTTGTTTGCTCGTTGTCATCGCTGTACGCTGTGATGTGTGATGTTTGCAGAAGCGCTAAAGGAATTAAGCTCCTGCTAAAGTCAGCTTGGGTTGCTTCTGCAACAAGTTCTTTTACCCCTTTAAAACTACAAATTCCACGTACATACACACGCACACACACACACACACTCCCCGATGATACGGTAATTAGTTACGCCTCGTAGCACCAGCCTACTACGGTGCAGCACGGCTAAAAGGGAAGAAAAAACAAACCTCCTCACCATTAATGTGCCTTGCCTTTTCACGACCCTCCTGGGCGGTTTAATGGCAGTGATTATTGATTTAATATCCGTTGCCCTATTGACGGCCCAGCGCGATTGCCCTGGCCACCGTGAGGATCTTCCGCCCTCCGCCCGTGGCGTAACTTTAAAATCCACACACACACACACACACACACACACCAGACAGGGAAACATTTTCGGTGTCAGCGGTGCCAGTGCACTCTCCCGGGGCCGGGAACCGTAATCCGTAATCGCATTACCACCCTTGGGTGTAGGGGTAAGGGGCGGGTAATGGGAGGGGGAGGGGTGCGGTAGACATACACGCGGGAGCACCCGTGCAAGTACATCCAGTGTCGCGGAGTAGTAATCCCGATTCCGGAGCCGGACGACTGCCCAGCTGATTGTATACTTCCTTTCTCTAGGACAGATTCACACACACAC
>KB671681.1:85647-117665 GCA_000349105.1 Anopheles epiroticus
GCTAAAGGAATTAAGCTCCTGCTAAAGTCAGCTTGGGTTGCTTCTGCAACAAGTTCTTTTACCCCTTTAAAACTACAAATTCCACGTACATACACACGCACACACACACACACACACTCCCCGATGATACGGTAATTAGTTACGCCTCGTAGCACCAGCCTACTACGGTGCAGCACGGCTAAAAGGGAAGAAAAAACAAACCTCCTAACCATTAATGTGCCTTGCCTTTTCACGACCCTCCTGGGCGGTTTAATGGCAGTGATTATTGATTTAATATCCGTTGCCCTATTGACGGCCCAGCGCGATTGCCCTGGCCACCGTGAGGATCTTCCGCCCTCCGCCCGTGGCGTAACTTTAAAATCCACACACACACACACACACACACACACCAGACAGGGAAACATTTTCGGTGTCAGCGGTGCCAGTGCGCTCTCCCGGGGCCGGGAACCGTAATCCGTAATCGCATTACCACCCTTGGGTGTAGGGGTAAGGGGCGGGTAATGGGAGGGGGAGGGGTGCGGTAGACATACACGCGGGAGCACCCGTGCAAGTACATCCAGTGTCGCGGAGTAGTAATCCCGATTCCGGAGCCGGACGACTGCCCAGCTGATTGTATACTTCCTTTCTCTAGGACAGATTCACACACACACGCACGCACAAAAACACAGGTCTGTGAGAAAGAAGAAAAGGAAGAGGAGCTAACAATTGCGATGTTTGCGATGTAAGAACAATCCAACGGTTCTTTGAGCCGTTTGGAGCATTGAAGTTAGGGTTTTTTTTTCATATTCTTTCACGCTACTTTGGAAGTAGCCAAAAGTTAATAAGCAACCTAATAAGCATCCTAATCAGAAGCCACCGTGCCTGTTCCGGGCGTACAGTTTTGGAGCTCCAACAAAATGGTTTTTCGTTTCCCCAAAATGGCCGACCTCTTGGGAAAACGCTCCCCATTGTGGCGTATCCTTCGCAAGTTGGCCGAGCGCGGATGGAGGCAGTTTGGCTGTGAGCGCACGCGCTCGCATTGCACCAAGGGCTCGGAAAGTGCTTTTCGTTACCGTAGCCTTTGTGTTGTGGCAAACACATCTCCACTAGACGCACAGAGACAGACAGAAGCGTTTCTGTGCGAGAGTTATGGATCGATAGCAATGATAGCACAATTCAAGTTGGCAGTTCAAAGTCTACAAAAAAAAAGAAACAATTTTTTTTGTTGTTGCAATACACATGAAACATTTCTGTTGAGTTCCTCTCGTCCTTTTTCGCGCAGCGCCCACCTTTTTCAACTTGAGCCCTTTTCCAAGGAAAACGGATGCTCAAGGTGCCCCAAGTGCTGGAATTTGTTTCTTTGTTTTGCTCCGCTATCGATCGATCGATTTCTATGTTTTTTTTTCTACACTCGCGGGTTGAATGTTTTCGGTGCGTGTGTGTATATAAGTGAGTTTGTAATGGAAGGATCCCTTTGTGCAGCTGCGTAACAGTGCCTTCCACCTCCCTCCCCAACCACTCAACGTGGCAGAACGTTCCATGCGCAGAAGAAACCCCAACAGTCCCCTTCGTGGCTCCAAAAGTCGTGCTTCCAAAGCGACCCTGCCGTCAGGGCTGTGTTGTGCAGCAAGATGGAAACGTTCCGTGGTGAAGAGAACCGAAAGAGATGGCAGCAACGCAAGCCTGCCTAGCTCAATCGCCGGTACGGACGAGTGAAAACGATAGCGAGCACAATTTTCCCATTCCAGAAACGGAGGAGCGGTAAACGAAAAAAGAAAAATGAAAGCGTTGAAGCAGGATAGAGGACAGGTTTTGCGCGCGCAAGAGCGGGAAGACGAACGGTAGGTGGTAAGCACGAATCACTGATCGTGAATGGAAAGCGAGATGGGACTATAGGCCATGCGTTGGGTAGTGTGCCATCCCGACCGCTAGTGTGAGCGAAACCGAACGGTACAGCTCCGGTGGGCAGAAAAAGGTGTCCGCCCTGAAAATGTTCCACCGTTGCCGTGTAAGTGCTGCGATTCGTGTGGAACGCGCGCTGGTGTGCGTGTGGCAGGCAGCGGCAGAAGTGTGCGCGTGTGTGCGTATCGGTGGCATACCAGTCCGGTCGGTCAGTCAGCAGCAGAAGCAGCAGCAGCAGCAAGCTCATGAGGTATGGTTTGTTTTTCTACTTAGTTCGACGCGACCATTCAGCAGGAGTACATGTGCCCAGCGGATTAACATTAATTATCATTTTTATTGTTGTTTGTTTAATTAAAGAGAGAAAATCCCAATCCCTTCGGTTGTGTGAGACCCTCCTACCCCCAGGGTTGCCAGTGCGCTCGGTGAATCTTCCCGTTGAGCGCATATTTTGTCAGTGTGCCGAGCAGTCGGAAGCAAACCTGCAATCCGCACTCGCCAACGGTCGGCAACGCTGCGGTGGCTTCGAGTGAACGTGAACGATTTTCCGACTATCGTCTGTGGAAAAGCGGTGCGTGCAACAACAACAACAACAACAACAACCAAAATAAAACCAAAAACACAGTGCGCGTACGAAAAGTCTGCAAAACAGTGAAGCTCGGTTCGATCGAATTCTTCGTGGACCTATCGCGCGTTGCGTTGCAGTTGAAGTCCTTGAAATCTTCGATGGGAAAACGCGGTTTGCCAAAACCGCCACGAATGATCCTCTTCAGCTGATTCGTCTATCGCCATACACGCGCCCCTGTTTATGTGTGTGTGTGTGTGTTTAGATGTGTGTGTGCGTTCAGTGAGATTGTGTGTGTGTCCTTGTGTGTGAGTGTTTATGTGCACGTGTAAGTGTGGTTTGTAGCACGGTTAGTGTCACCGAGTCGCAGCTAGCTGACGGACGGGCGACATCGTGTATTCGGTCGTGTAAGAAGCCAGACGTCAGTGGTCAGAAGCCGTACAACAGCGGGGGAAAGGTGCGTGATAGAGAAAGGGAGAGAGAAAGGGGGCAAAGAGCAAAAAAAGTTCCACAATCAATTCAACCAAGACCCAGCCCAGCAAGGAGAAGAGTCACATTGTTTAACAAAGAAATAAGTAAAACAACCAGATTCGCCCAAAGCGCGAACGTCACGGATAGTTCTGCGCGGACAGTCGACCCGTTTTGCCCGGCACTTTGCTGCCAGCTCGGCATATATCCCGGCCTTGTTCTTACATTGTTGTGCGCGTGTGTAGTGGTCTTAGTGTTCTTCAAATGTTAGTAAAGTGAACTGATCCGATTTGCCTCCCTTCTCAATGGTGGCTTTGCAAACTTTTGCTTCAATGATAACAATCTAGTAAAGAAAGGAGGAAATAAAACGGAAGCAAGTGCCGTGAGTGAATGAGTGTGTGAGCTTGGACCGCCGTGTCCTTGTGCGTCCGAGCACCCTGCTACGATCCAATCAACATCAACAACTATCAAAGTGCCATCACAGCACCGCTGCGGAAAGGTGAGTACCACAGCAAACGCCAGGAGCAAACGAAATTCCGAAAATGTACAAACACACCGAGTCTTCCCCCCAGAGAACGGGGGCAAAGGGCGGGTCGTAACGCGATAGTGAAGTGCTTTCGTAGGGACAAGATAGTTTTCCACTCGAGAGATGTGTGTTTGGTCTGTGTCTGCAACAATCAACCGATATCGTGACGAAAAAAGGACGATCCGTGTTAAAAACATCGCAATGAACGGGTCGTAGCACGATGTGCAACAACAATCAATTTTTCACGAGCCGCAGAGTGCGTACGAAGGTACAGAGAAGTTTTGCAAAACGAAGACTTTAACTAGGTCTAGAGTTTTTAGATGATTTTGAGGGTATCTTGTAGTACCGCCGGTACATGGTAGAGCATTGGGAAGGTCTTTGTTTGGTAGAGCATTGAGAAGTTTTCAAAATTACTATGAATGGAGCTTATTTAGAGGTGACCGGCAATGTTGTGCTAAAATATTGTTGGCATCTTGAGATGCTCATTTATTTAAAGGGGTGTTTCCTAATCAAAGTTACCGGAGGAAGCTCAGCGTTCGTTTGCGGTTCACAATGCACCTCGTATAACATAATACTCCGGTAATTTTCAACTAGCGAGAGCATTGCATTATTTCGAGATTTTTCGTACCTTGTATGAATTAAAATTATCTGGAAGAGTTCAGTATCTGAACGCCATGTAAAGCTACTCTAAGAATACGTTGGTTTAGATTCGGCAGTATTCTTGAGCTGGGAAACATTGGAGTCACAAGACCCCGTTTTGTGTGATGGAACGTAAGCGAAAGAAAGTAACTGAAAAGGGTACAGGTTTTGATTACCGTGTTTAAAGCTGAACCAATGCAAACTTCGATTGTGTTTTAGAACATTGAAATTGGAGAATACATACTGCGAACAAATGTTCTAATCGTATTTTTAACGTAGATATATTAGCTCAAAAACATTTGATGCTATTTTTGGTAAATTAAGGAAATTTTGGAATAATTTTCGAAAATTAATAATTGGAATAATCTTGATAGAAAAAACCAAAACACGATGTCAAGGAAAGATTAGCATTATATTAGATTTAAGTTGTGCATGGACTACATTAGATTGGTCTTTGAATGTCAAAGACATACATGAATGAATTGTATGTATGTCTTTGAAAAACTTTGTTTCAAAAATTATGAGGAAAAAATATTTTAATCCGATCAGTTCATATATACGGGTTTTTAAAATTTTTGCCGTACATAAAAAATAAATGCATCGCTTACAACTTACGACTATAGAATGCTTCGATTATTACATCATTATTACAAACGACAAGGGTGAAAGTATAGAACTTTCCCACCGATTTCCCAGGCACCTTTAATCGAAACCATTCCTGTGCGGAACAATGGCATCCGAAGGTCCGGTGCATCCTCTACGCATCCGTTCCTTTGTCCAGTTCCTGGGTACAGGTTGCGTCGTTCGCCGTGCCAGGACGCACCGCATTTTTTTTTCGTTTCTAACAAGAAATTTAGCGATTCCAAATCGACAAACTTCTGTGGCTACCTGTTGGCTGGACTAGCGCATTGGGAGTGGAAACACGCATTACGGGCGGGCGGGCTAGGGTGAGTTATGTGATGCCGTTGCTGTTTCTTAAACTATGAATGGAACGGACCCAAGGGAGAAACGACCCAGCAGTGCTGCTCGCTTGCCGTGCGCCGTTCGGACACTTGATTTGCCGGAGCCCACTTTCAAAACCCCAAAAGGCAAGCCTTGAAGCGAAACTCAAATCAAACATCTAAACGAGAGAACGAAGGGTCGCAAGAAAACAGAAGAGAGACATACCAGTACACAAATAAAAAACGAACGGAACGGATGAAACTATTCAATTCATCTCGATGCTGGTCCGAGGACCTTGCCTGACCTGGCATTGCTCATCGGTGACTCGAACCCGTCGAGACGAGGTCGAGATTTTTAATCAATGAAATATCAATCAATTCTCACCCGCTTCTGCCACCCGCTCCCAGAAGGCACACATATACACGCGGGGATATGAATGGAGAGACACCCCGTGAACATTCGGAAGCGTCCCAAGCGTCGGGAACTGGAGCTGGCTGACAGGGCGTCAAACGCGTCATGTGTCATACCACGTCCGCTGCCGTGGCCCGTGAGCCGCGAGGGTCTCGAAAGATTATTGTGACTTTTGATTTCCTCCACACACATACACGCTCCGCAATCTCTGCTGCCTATGCACGAATCGGTTGTTACGAACGTGGGTGCGAACGCGCGCTGCCGCAAGAGTGTCGACGACTCCACGGGACTTGGCATCTTTTCAGCGTCCCGGTAGACAGTTTTCAATTTCCGAACGCAAGGAGCACCAATCAAAGAATTCGAGAAATCCTGGTATCGACATCAGGTCCCGCGTTTGTGCGTGCATGTTCTTTTTATACATGGCATGTGTGTATGTGTGTATAGTGAGTATTGACCTCTTTGATGACTTCAAACTCTTTCCAAATTCGGAGCTCTCGCCAAAAAGTCCGGCAGGTCTGTTTTGTGGGCCACCGCGGGCGGAGAATGGGGCGAGACGCGTTAAGGAACATTGGTGGAAAGCAAAGCACCAACAACACAAAGCAAGACACCGACACGAAGAACAAATCTTTATGAATGCTTAAGTGCTCTTTATCAACCGCCGGGGGAGTCTCGGCACGGGCAGTGCAAAGCGCAGAACAAAAGCAATGATCCACGGTGGGCCACGGTGGAGGTGAGACACTCCAAAACGCGCCCCTGGTATGGTCGGTAACGAATTGGCGTCTGGCGTCCGGCGACTGTCGCGTTGATGAGGCGCGCGAATGCGAATGTGACAGTCCGACAGAGTCGCAAATGCATTCCCGTGCGGCAAGTGCCTGCCGAGCGATCCCGAAACGTCCTTTTACTTGGGGAATATCTTGAAGAATGCGCCCTAGCAGCTTTATCGAACGGGGCTGCATAATTATGTCATTCTAATGTTGGCGTTGGAGATCTCCCCCCCCCCACCTAAAAAACATAAAACCATCACAAACTCATCTTTCTAACGACAAATGTAAAACAAACAAAAAGGTAAAACCGAACATCAATATCGAACCTACCCGAAATGGATGAATTACATTTAGATGTGTCGAAGCTTTTAGCGCGTGTGTGCGTGTGTGTGTGTGAGTGTTTGTGGATGTGTTTTCTTGACGACGAGAAAGCGCTGGAAATATCGCACCGCTTTTGCTATTTTATTGATGGCTAAACTGGTGTGTGGTGTGGATTTGGGTTTGATAAAGCAAATGGTTATTGGGAAAGGGAAGGAGTCGCGCCTACTTCTGCTTCGCTAGGCGGTCCGGGCGGTGGCGGTGGCTCGTAGGAAATTTATAAATGTGTTCAAGATTATTGGCCCCGTGCTGGTTATTTGTAAAACATTAGCAACGCTCAACCCGCGTTGCCGCTCCTCACCACTCAATGCTCGGACGCTCTGTGGCTGCGAATTACGATATACAGACGGACACACACACACCGAACTCTTCGGGGAGACCACTCTTCACTTGAGTCGGTCCTCTCCAACGGTCCATCGATTTCCGACGTTGATGACGTTGAGTGGCCGCTATAAAACAAATCCCCGCTCCACACGCGCTCCTCTATCTCGCACCTATTTCAAGAGCAGTCGCCCGCTATCATACTCCTACTATTCGAACCCGCGTGATCGATCCTTGAGGCAGTTTCCCTATCTACTCTCTCGCTCGCTCTTGAAAATAAAACATCCCCTTGAATCATGTTCTGTAGAATATAGGCGAGAAGACAGGAGGAAAGAAAAAACTGCGCGACACGATCTATTAACATCGTGTAAATGAGTCGTTTACAAATCGAAACACCGCGATGTGCACTGCCTGGTGCGAGCGCGCGTGTTTGAAAGCAACCTTTGCCTGCCTGTCTTTGCCGTGTTCTAATTCTAACTCTCCGCACCGCCATCTCCTCTACTCCTTCACGAGATTGCTTTTTCGGGGTGCACGTTCGAGGGTAAGCACACACCTTTCCCGCTTCCCTACATGCACGCTCGTGCGAGCTTTAGGGAAAATATTTTTATTCCAACTGTCGCTCGACGCATTTTGCTGATTGCACGACGGTACGACGAGAAGAGAGGGCGGGTAGAAGGTGTGGTAGCATTAAGGCAGCCCCAAAAGCATCAGATAATCTAGAGTGACTTAGAATTTACAGTCGCCCGGACGACGACGACGGTTTCGCTGCGCCTTGACAGGGTTGACATTTTTGACACTTCCGTTGTAGCGGGTTTTTTTTTCTGTTGGCGTGTTGTTTTGGCTGAGGATTTTGGCTTCCCTCCGCATCCCCTCCCTGCTCTTGGCCACTGGTAACTTCCCAACAACGTGGTTAACGTGGTGTTTGGTTCTTTCCGTTTTTCCTTTCCTTTTATTTGCTTTACCTGCCCGCCTCGAAGATGATCGAAAATAACATTTAATCGAAATTTGGAACTGCATCAAGGGAAAAAAAGAAAAAGGTTTTCTATTCGTCGTGATGATTCATAAAGCGATCACTTTCCCCATATGCTGGGTGTCTTTAAGACATCTCTTGCAGTTGAGAAATTTCGTTACATTTCGACAACAGTTCGTCGCTTAAAGTCTTTCGTTTTGTTGTCATTCGAGCTAGGGTGCTATGCTGCAAAAAGTAAAATAAAAATAGCTTTGGTGTAGTGAATTATGAGCAATTTAATGTGTTTTGGCAAGTCGTGTATTGTTAAATGAGTTATGTTCTTCTTCTTCTTCTTCTTCTTCTTGTTTCCATTACTGCAATGTTTAGTCCGTATTGCTTAAAATAAAGTGTTGGACAAACGCTGTAAGGCTTACAAGACACTACCATCTATATTGGCTTGCGGAAATTTCCTTCTCTCAGTCTCTCTAGGAAAAACACCAGAACATAAATTAACAAACAAGCTTAAAAGTAGTGCATTCTGTTACGTGAATTCACTGTTTTAAAGGTACAGTGGAAGCGTTGAAAAACAAGACCTTGTCTTTATAAGTGCTCTCTTGCAGCTATAACAAGTCAAGCAGTGCAACAAACAACAGAACTTGGTGAAATCTTTTTTTTATTGCGTAGAATTTGCACTGTAACAATCGGAGGGAAAACGGAAACTAGAAAATCAAAACTGCAAGTGTTAAGCTTTCGCGTGTAAAATATCGCAGTGCTGGGCACAAACAAGTCCGACCTTTTCCGGATCGTAGGTTACACCGGTGATGATGGGCAATTGGCAATGCGGTGCATTTATTGCACCTCCTTGTGCAGCATAGTTGTACAGCAACGGCCAGCACAAAATAGCTGCACTAGCAAGCAATTAAAATGTACCTCTTTAAACCACAAACACACACCATTATAACGTGCTGGGACTGCCACCACAGGGTCGTAAATATGTATTTGTTCTGCGCTCTGCTTTTTTACGATTTCTCTCTCCGGCTGGTACATAACGAGCCGGGTGTGATCGTTCAGGCGACCGAGCAGCACCAGCATACCGATGTTCGAAATGTTTGACTTTTATGATTTCTGATAAAACCTCTTCACCCCAAGTGGTTTGAAGGTGGGGCTTTTTTTTCATCGATCCAAGTGCCTGCTCATGTGCTTTATACTTTTACTGCGCAGATCGGTAGAACATCCGAACCAGCTCGTTCGAGTATCATGAACAACATTAGGAAAATAAAAATGATACAGCTAAATGACTAACTGTGTTCGTCTTGTGATAGTTTGCTATACCAGCTTGAGGTGTAATCAGCAAGAATACAAGAGTGGCCACCCACGTAAAGTTTTGCAAACAGAGAAAGGAAAGTGACTCCCTTATCATACGAAATCGCTTAGAACCAGCCTTCGTAAAAATGCGTTTTCCACTCACTTGCCCTTTGGGTGGAAAACTGTTGTGTTGAGGAAGATGCCACTATCGCCGCGAGTCTACGTCGCAATCTCTCTGCTTCGGCGAATCAGCAAACACGAACCATTGATTGGCGGGGGCGACGCAAGTGATGAACTTTTATTTGTGTTTCAATCAATCGGGGTTGTTTGAAATTTTAAATTTTCGGATATCTCGATTCGATATTTACCCCTTTGTGCGGGTTTTTGATGCCGGCGCTGTCGCGGGGTTCATTGCTTCTCCGCTCGAGCAAGTCTTTTCTTTTATTAATTTGTGTCATTTTTACAACTGTGGAATTTGAAAACTTCGGGGGAAGAAGCGTGGCTAGGGAAGGACACTAAAAAAAACATTAGCAGATTGCGCATCGCACAAATCCTAGTTCCGCTTCAGTCTCCTTACGCCCCGCTTCTTGGGCCTTCAGCTTTTTCGATTATATTATTGCTCATGTGGTTCTCTTCGTTTGCTTCTCTCGTTCGTTGATGCGCTGTAGCTCGTGCGCACCTTATCGGTTGTTGATGCTGATTAGAACTTCTCCTTTCCGTTTTCTGTTCGCCCGGTGGCTGTCTACCTTTCGTGGTTGTCTGATATTTTCGTTTGCCACACTGCCAAATGAATTTGGTTGTCAAAGGTAAATATTGCCGGCGGCGGCTGCTGCTAACACGCCTTGTTTTACATTTGTCGCCAATACTTTTCTTTGATCCGTCGCACCATTTATTTCCCTTTGCTGCTGCTGTTCTTTTCTGCAGGAAAAAGTGATGCATCAAAGCTGCCCGACCCGACAAATGGGTATGGTTTCGTATTTTAGCACAAACCTTTTTGCTCACATTTTGCACCCGAACTCGAGAGGTGTGCCGTGGTTGCGAAAAAACCTTTTCGCTCTGCATATCGATGTACCGCAGCGATAACCGTCGGGAATGGATGAGGTGATCCGAAATGGCCGTTTCCCGTAATCGATCGGGATGGTGTTGCGATCGGCTAGCTGTACGAGCAGCAGTCGACTCAAATTTCGACCAGTCGTGCCAAAAAGGGCAACGAAAAAAAGAGGGAAAAAGCATAGCATAACAAACGCCGGCACAACGTGTTTGGGCGCGTGTCGTTTGGTACGGGTGTGAAATGAGACGAGCACGCGAAATTCATCAATGCCCGACGGGCGAGTGTTGGGTTTGATTAACCTTCTCTTCCCGTCTCGTTTGTCAGTTGGCGCACCGATGTGAAGTGCTCACTTCCGGCGGGAATTTTGCCGGAGCGCGCTATGCGCGCGTGCTAATTTGTTCACCCGGCTCACAAACTGCTTCCGTTCGCTTGCCAATTTATGGTTTTATTTTATTACGTTTCACAGGGCTTTCCGGTCGCTAGCGTCAATAGTTACTGAGTTTTTTGAGGGAAATATCGAATCGAAATTCGATTGAAGGAGCTTACCGGAAGCGAAGCTAATGTGGACTGAGCCTCAAAGAGCGAATATAACTCCTTTGCCTTACTTTTTTCGAGCTTTCCCATGATAAACATTTTGTTACTGCAAGAAGTAACAGTTAGAATGATGCTGTAGAAGAAGTTTCTAGTCCCGGAAAAGTTACTCTTGGCAATTGTGCATTTTGCTTCAGCTGCCCAATAAAAAATCATACTATAATTTTGAATTTACATAAATTTACAGCAAACACGAACAAAGCAGTGAGTCCCAAAAATAAGGAAAAAATGCTAAGTTTTCTAAAAGCTAGCAATACTTTTCAACCTTTCCAACACAAGAAACTTTACACTTTATTCATGTTTCTGTTTGCTTTAGCTCGCATTTCCCGCGAAACAAATTACTTTTCTGTCTCGTTTTGCTATGCTTTATTTTTGGTACAAGAAGGCAACACAGGGTTTATGGGTTTTGGATTTTTCAACGCACAACCTGCTCGCTATTCGGTTGTATCTTACAGCTAAAAATGTAACGCTTTCAGCGAAGAAAAAAGGCTCCCGTGGTGGAACGAAATTCGACAAAGAAAAAGGTTCCGACTCAGGTGAAAGGAAAGCTCAGAACATTTATTCCTTGTGTTATTTTTCTACTAGCTTAGTTAACCAAACGGTGCTTTCGGTTAGTGAAAGAAAGGTGTGTGTGTGTGTGAGTGTATTCTCTGTCTCTCGGAAGCGTGAGAGCGCAGGAAAAAAGGAAAAAATGCCGAATCTGAATCATAAAGGTAGAACTACATAATTAATTATAATCCTCAGTAGCCGGAGCGCGGGATCATAAATATTTATTTATACCGCCGTGCGTATATTATGTATTCACACACAAACAGCATAGCACAGCAGCTCACAAATATGAAAACACATACACACACACACACAACAGCAGCAAAATATGTGGCCCGATCACAACATACAAAAGTGAGAAGGGGGAAGAAAAAACATGTTTAAAGTTTTTTTTTTAATATTTTTCTCCACTGAAAACTGCTCTGGTCGGCATGAAAGCGCGGGAGGATTCTTCTCCCCTTCCCTCACCAAATGATGTGTGTATATAAAGCTGAAATTAAAGTGTCCGCTAGTAGCCAGAGGCACACCGATACCACACATTCCGACGAGCAAGCGCGTTGATCAATTGCATTTAAATTAATCTTAATTATTAGATATTTTACTCCATAGCCAAAACGTGGAGAGGGGGGGGGGGGAGAGGGTGGTTGTTTAAACGTAGGTGCGTAGCGGGAACCAAGGGATTCGTTTTTCGCTTGTTCATTTATTTTTCATCTTTCTCCGGGGAAGGAGGGGGTGAGATTTGCTCCCATTTGCCAGCAGTGCTTCCAGTGGGATTCCATTCCATGCTGGAGCGTGTTTTTCTCGCTTGTCATTCTATTTAATCAGCAGAGCGGGTGGGTGGAAGGTTGGGCTTTTTGTGAGTTTTGCCACTGTACACCTTTGATGTGCGGTGGGAGGTGGGAAAACAACAAGTAAGCGTAATCTTAGGTGAGAAAATAATGTGTTTCAAAGATGCAGACAAGTGTTGGACTTTTGAATTTGAACTGTTTAAAAAACCAGCTAATAATAAAATTAATGTAAACACTAAAAATATACACCGATGACCAAAGCGTGGCAAAGTACAAGCACTACAATTCAAAAATATAAAAAATCCTGTCACATTCAATAATGTGTTACTCACCGGTCTAATATGATAGATCTAGCGAGAAAAACAATCCGGTAACATCCAAATACAAAAAAAAGTTAGATCAGAACATCAAACGATTAAGCACGGATATGATCAAAATCAACATTTCTCTTCTGCTTCCGTGCTTTCCCTCTCATACGGTAACGACACTTCAAAAACGAACTTCTGGTCTTTTTGGACCACAAACAAGAAAATCCAGTGAACAGGCAAAGGGTGAATAAGACAAATGAACGAATGGAAAGCCGCCATCGAGTATGTGTGGTTGGAGCAAAATAATCAAATTTTTCGGGGCAGCCAAGAACGACGCGCTCGAGAGAGCAACGACATGCCCGGGTGTTTGACATTAGTGACCTCCCTCCCGACTTGCCGCCCCCCCCCCACTCCAATCCCTTGCACAATCTTTAGAGAATTCAGAGCGAGCTCCGGGAAAGAAACAGTAATCAAGGAATTCGGTGCGGTGTCGGCGGATATCAAAGGGAAGTTTTGCTTCACTCCTCACCTACCGTCGGTCGGTGGATGACACTCGATCATATCGTGTTGATTTCCGATCGCACCCCACTCGTCTTCCCGCTTCCCGGATGGGCAAAACAGTAGTATGGAAAATGGCTTCTCTTGCCGTCGTCTTCGTCGTCTCTCTGCCGGCCGTTTGGCCGTATTTTATTTTATTATCACGCCCGCAGGGACGGACTAAACTGGTTTCACCGCTCCTTTGAGTTGGGTCATCCAGGTTTGGCAGCTACCAGCGTACTTCATCTCCTTTCATCCCCCCTGCCACGGGCGATATGATTGTGTTGAAGATTTTTCTGCCCCACAAGAACACGAAACGGTAGAACGAACGGCGAGCGAGGATCGCTTGTCTAACGACAGAGGAAAAAAATCTTCTCGGCAATTCCAAAATCCTTTCTAACCCACTACGAACAACACCGTGGCGTGTGGTGGTGGTTACAGTGGGCAGGTAAAACTGTATACATAAATAATAATAAAAACGAGATATAAATTATGAAAAATATGACGATATTATACGCTACCGTATTCATATTTTCCTTCATCATCTCCTGCAACCCTCTGTGACTGGGGAGAAGACTGGAAAGGGAAAAGGGGAAGGTGAGGGAGGGGGTGTTTGGATCAAGGGATGGGTGAACCGTCCTGTCCCGCACGGTGCGTTCAATCGAGCGCGGAACCATGCGCAGCGAATACGTCTTGTCGGGGCGCAGATAAAATGTATAAAAGAATAAAAATATGAATAGCTTTCGGAAGGGTAGGGAGAGGGTGAGAGAGAGAGAGAGTAGCAAAAGAAGAAGCACCTTCGATAGTGGCCGGATTGGATTGTGCTTTTGGAGGCATCTCGGCCTGGAGAACAGAAGCAAATATTTTTATTGCGTCCGATCCGGATTCGGCGACGTATAGACCAGGGGGGGGGGGG
The DNA here is from genome assembly GCA_000349105.1 of Anopheles epiroticus. Classification (NCBI taxonomy): domain Eukaryota; kingdom Metazoa; phylum Arthropoda; class Insecta; order Diptera; family Culicidae; genus Anopheles; species Anopheles epiroticus. The sequence continues at coordinate 99,534 of KB671681.1, forward strand.
GCTCGTCGCTTACGGCCAACTTTAACGCTTACGGTTTAGCTTTTGCTTCACCCGGCTGCTGTCCCGACTGTCAACGGCCGTGTGAGAAGCTGCGCGCGGCTATGCGGACCTCCCGCCGGTACGCAAGGTGCGAATGTCTAATGAGATCACAATCCAGCCAGTTGCACACGGTGGGCAGGGTTTTTTTGCACGGCTGCAAGTGATTTCTGTGGCAGCCTGCGGGCACGCGGGGAAGACGGAAAGAAATAGAATTCTTCCAAAAATGAACACAAAACGCTACTGTTGCAGGGAAGTGAAATAACTCACGAAATGGTTTGAAGACAGTATGGGCTATCATAATTGGATATTTTTATTATACAATAATTTTGGACGAGCTGGCGACTAACTAAAAAATGAAAAGAAAAATACTAAAAAAAACATATTCTACATTTTTCTCCTACCAGCTCCTCCACCCACGATTTTATGGAATGTTGGGGAAAGAGAAGGGGGAGGTGAAGTTCAGAGGTGTAAAGGACCCCGCGTCGGACGGTGGACGAAAAAGAAATGTCAGAAAAGTATTTTTTCGATTATAAAACGGCAAGGAATGTGTAAAAAAGAGTGAGATACACACACACACTAGCGGTAAAGCGCAACAAGCAGCGAGCTGCGTAGCATATAAACCTCACCGTGAGCACTGAGATAGCAAGGAAGGAAACCGTCCCGAAGAAAGAAAGAACGAACCGGGAGGTATCGAAACGAAGACGTTTGGATGTATAAAAATAATCGTAAAAATAATCAACGGCCAATATCAAGATTAGAAGATACAAATTTTTTATCGCCTCGCCTGCCCACGATGCGCGCGTCCAAGAAACGGGCGTTGGCGGGTGAAGATGGCGGGGAATAAGGTAGCGCTGGAAACGGGTTGTCTCGGGCTCTGCTGGGTACCGTCGGTACGCTGTGTGTGTGTCTCTATTTCCGAACCGTTCCGATAGAGCGGCAAAGTTAGTAGCAGCCTTTTTTGCATATTTTGCCCGTTTTCTCACCACATGGGGCGTTGAATCTGAACACTCGTCTTGATCTGAGTGTGTGTGTGTGATGTGGTGAACAACTACCCGCGATGGAGCGACCGGGTGACAAACGCAGGCGGAAAGACGTAATTCTTGCTCGATCGTTTTAGAGTTTTTAAGGTAATTTTTCGGTAGGCTGGCGCAGTAGCGTGTGCGGCTTCTTTATTTTCACACATAGCTACAAGAAATCGGTAGCTGAATCCGTACCGAACAGCTTATTTTGTCATTAGGCAATGGGGAAGCTGAGAAGCTGAGGGTTGATGTGATGTGTCGTGGGAATGATTCTGCTTTCAGATTACGAGCAATCCATTTTTAATAGAATTTTTTTCTGCATTTTGCACTGTTTCTCTTCGACGCGGAGAAAGTCATTTAATTCCTGCCGGTCTACCGGGATACTGTTCAATGGAATATTTTTTATTATAGCTTTTTGCTCATTTCATGACTGGTGACTTGAACGTTGCGCTAAGCGACGAACCTCTCCATTACCACCCTTAAGCACGTTTTGTTGTTGCTGTCCTACTCTTTGAAGGTGATAAATGATTACATCTTCCTGATCGGGTGATTTTGTCACCCTTCACCCACCCGTAAGATGGAAGGCAGGTGGATCTAGGTCGGTCGTCTCACCTGTTTGGCTGGCAATGGAATGTTTTGAATCTGGTTCGTTTCCAATTTTTTTTCTACCCTCTCCCTCTTTCTCTCTCTCTCTCTCTCTCTCTCTCTATCATTGGGATGAAATACAAATTCCGCCAATCGTTTGCTACCCCCGCGGCTGGCAGATATGATCACACCAATTAGGAGTTGCACACGGCCTACACGGAGCTGTGCAGGTTTTGTGAGTGTTTGTTTGTTTTTTTATTCTTCGCCTCTTCGCGCCTTCCACCTTCTGGTTGAAGCGTTTTTGATTGATGTTGTCACCTTCGCCTAGTTCGATTGGTTTTAAAGCAGCCTTTGTCAACCGAAAAACTCGTCTCGCATCGGAAAACCAAGCTGACAACACACGCGGCAGTAAAGCTACGATCGTAGCTCGGGTAGGGTAGTAACAGGAGGAGGCTAGCCACTCAATCATGTTACTCGTTTATGCCCGCTTATGTAAGCAAACTTAATTAATGCAATTAGTTGCATTCGACCCCGGCCGGTGCTCTCTGCCATTTTCCTCCGCGGCCACCGGATTCGTTGACGTTGACGACGCCACACCGACGCCAAACGGCTGACGAACACCCGCCAGTCTGTATCCGGGAGCGGTGCTGCGAAGGAGCGCTAAAGAAAGGAAGGAACGCGACAGAAGAAAAAAATGAACGAAGAAAGCTGTACTTGTTTTGATTGATTTCATTTGAATAATCGAAACAACACGAAACAGCACTTTTTCACCCTTCGTGGACTCGTGGACACCGCGCGAGACGTACAGACACACATAAACACATACAGACGGATGCTGTTGGCCTTCGAAGCTGGTGGTGTAGCTGTTGGCTTTGGTGTGCAGCGCCGCCACTGCAATACACAACATTTCAATAAATTCTTATCCTTTCCAAAACCGCGTCCACCACCGGCGCCCCCCAACATCGTGAATCTAGCGTCTCGGTAACGCGTGTGTGTGTGTCTAGTTTTGTTGTCAATAGTGCATCCGCGACAGGTCGTCTCGGTGTGTGTGTGTGTGTGTGTATGTGCAGCTAGGCGCAATTTCCAAAGCGGCGAGAAAGCGCGAGACAAGATGGGTTATAAATCATCGATCGAATAAGGGCCAGCACTGGAGCTGCTACGCACGCGACGGGAACGGGAACGGCGGAACCGTAGGCCTTGTCTAGGTCCGCGGAGGCATATAAACCTGTCCGGAATGTAATGGTGTCACTTCGGATCGTTGCCTGATTACGCACCCGGTCTGGTCGTCTTGATAATTTTGGAATTTCAAGCGACACTCAAGCAAAACGACACAGCGCTGCGGCATGAATATGGGCCGCTCAGGGAGAGGGAAATACCGGACTGGACCGGGCGCTCGGCTTTCCGACGACGACGAGTGTCTGAGTTTACAATAAGCAGAAAACGCAGGAAGGAAAACGAAGGCAAAGAAGAGAAAGAAGAGGCAGGAAAGGGAAGAGAGGTGGCTGTTGGTTGAATATTTTATATTGATTCGTTTCGGTGTTTCGGCATTTCGAGCGGCGGGCGAACGTTTAACATAACCTGACCAGCTCAGCTGCCGGCTCTGACTCAACCGATAAGCCAAGAAAAATCACGACAGAAACGTCAACCGTTTGCATTCTCTGCAGAACGGTTCGAGCTTTTGTGTGATGCTTCGGTACCAATGGGCGAAAAGATCCTAAATAGGAAGTTGTTGAAGAACCCTCCAAAAATTGGCGGACGCTATTTGTCCAGTGTTTTAAATCATCCTTCACACCCGCATACTGCAAGTGCAAGATGGTACGGTTCGACATCGGGGATCAATCGGGACACTGGACACGCACATCCCTTCGCACGCCGCCTCAACACTTCTCCATCCAAGGTACAAATTTATGAGTGCGTTGTGTAGCTAGCAAAGACGGGAACGTGGAAACAGATTAAGATGTGCGTTGTTGTTTTAAGGTTTTCTTTATTCTCGCGCGTGATCCTCTTTAAGGGCGCGATGAGTCATAAATAGCTTCCAGCGTGTGCATTTTCGGTTCGAAACGATCGAGCGACTTCGATCGGGGTTTGATTTTGTGTGTGTGTGTGTGTGTGTACGTGTGTGTGTGTTAATTGAGCTCGGGGTCTCTCATTCTACCATGAATGTGCTTCTACCTCCTCGATCGAGAGTGCATTTTGTTGTAGTTTTCGTGTTTCTGGTCGGTGCGTGTGCGTAGGAAGAAGGCGTCCATCCTGCCGATATGCAAAGTGAACGCATTAGAAAGGCGGAGGAGGTGAACGATAAATGTTTGAAACAACAAAGTGATGTGTTTAGAAACAAATAGGTGGCGCCCTAAATTATGCAACAGTCCGGTCGGTTCGGCTTGATAGAATTTCGAGCGTTGGCAACACTGCGAAGACAACAAACCGGCGGGAGAAAGGAGGCAGAAATATCGTGCGAAAAAAACTTAACTCAATCCAACCGTTGCAGCGCAACATTTCCAGTGGCTGCTCGTTGTTTGTAAATAAATTAAAACAAAACACACCCGCGTTCCGCCTCCCCCATCCCTCGAACAAAGCAGAAAGAAAGAAAGACAAGGAAAAAACGCCTTCTAAATGCCCATGTTTGATCTGCGGGCTGATCAGATTAGGCGAAATTAATTTGATCTCTTAATTTTATTAATGACCGCGAGTGAGCATTCTCGTTCGTCTTCGGCCCTGGGCGACCGGGCGTGCGTACATGCGTGTGTGTGTGTGTGTCTAAAAGGCGCCTTTAAGAGCGCCGCGATCGTATCGATTACGGTGCGGTTCGGATCGCTTGCAGACACACCCCGTTTCACCGCCCAGTAGCTCGTTCTGTGTGTTTTTTTCTGCTCATTTTTTGGTTGTCTACCACCCTCTCCACCCGGTTCTTTTTCTCCATTTGGTGGAATGAAATCTCCAGGATCGTTTATCTTATCCCCTACCACTGGCGTGGCGGGAAGCTTCAGGGGAGAAGGGTCGCTATCTGATTCATATTACATCGATTTAAATCACCCGCGGCTCCTCTCTCCAACTCCTTCAGCCTTGCTTCGGTTTGGAGCCATCAAAGTGGTTTGAGATTGATTAAGTGATTATCTTGCTGCGTTGCGGTCGGGTGAAGGTTCGTCTGCTGTACCGCCGCCGCGCAGCCCATGCGTTTGTTTCTGCGCGATCGCAGTTCGCTTTCACTCCCCCGGCGCGCGAGCTGCGCAGTAGAAAAAAGGTCAAAAGGGATGGAGCTTTCGATGATGTTGTCCCTTCTGCTCGTTGATCTTCGAAGTGGATGCGTGACTATGTGTTTGTTGTTGATTCGTTTTCGATCTCCGCGGATCATCCGAGGCTGGTGCTTTGTTTCTGTCTCGCAACGTGGAGGCGCGTGGTGATTTAACGCGATCGGTCAGCAATTATGATAGCGGGTGGTAGGCGCCTTGGTACCAGGGAGACGATTTATGATACCCATCCGGGCGGGATGGGATATCAATTGGGAGGAGAGAGAAAAAAAAGGGTTGGTGAGCGATTGACCGTAAGCGACGAAACTGCAAGACAGGCCGAAGCTGACCAGGCTGGGTTGGTGATTTTCTGTTGTGTTGAAAATTCCGCAACGCCTTTGGACCTCCCAGACGCTACACATGTACGGAATATTGTAACGGGTTCCCGAAAGGGGTGGGTGGGCGAGGGAGGGACCCTCTTAAGGTTTGAAGCGCAGCTCGAGCTGTCAGTTTCTAACGAGATGACACTCACGGCACAGGGAAAAATGTTCAGTTCCCCCCTCTTTCAGGATTTGTGTGACTACGGCCTCTTGACCATCGGACGACGAACGAACACGGCGTTGTCATCGACGATTACTTTGGTGTCCGCCCGTCCCTTTCCCGTCTTCCTTCTTTTTTTTCATGCTTCCTTTGCTTGCTTGTAAAGGAAGCAAAAATAATGTTGATTCATGTTCGTTCGCACACGATTTCAGTCCGTTCAGCGGCTAATTGAATGAAATTTATTTACTCACCTTCCATGGGTACATGCCAAAGGAGCACATTGAACCAGAGAAAGCGGAAGAGAGAGAGAGAGAGAGAGAGAGAGAGAGAGAGAGGATTGAGAGACGAAAAAAAAACATAATATTTACGTTTTCAATCAATGCGCTCGGTTTACTGTGTCGTTTTCTGCTTGTCCCAAAGGTAAGAAAGCACCGCCATCGCAGCAGTAGGGAGACATACCTTGTAGATGCGGTAGAAAAAACATTCCAATGCCACCCGCAACCGGAACCGACACCGTTGACAAATGAAACCGGAACGTGCCGGAAAACAAACGTTCTACGCTCGGAATGTCTGTTCTACCCTGGGGAACATGGTCGCATGAATGTTGCGCGCACCATTGTCACAGTCACGGGCACGAACGAGCACGTCCCGGTAGGACGCATCTCTCAATTGTCAAGGGGCCAGCCTTCGAATGAGTAAAAGCAGAGGCAAGTTGTCCTAGAAGTGATGACGATATTTGTGACTTATTCGGTGGGTGATTGTAGACACTGTGGACGAAATATTACCAGTGATTTCTAGACCTCTTGCAAGCACCTTAGACATTCAGTTACCCTCAATTTCCTGATCGCAATTTGACATCAAATGCCAACTCATCTACCAATGTGCCGCAAGATATCAGCCGAGATGTGCCTAATAGCGCAAACAGTACACTTCCAGGCGCTCTAGACATTGGAATGTTCGTGTTATCTCTCGCTCACTCTCTCTTTGCTTTTGGATATGTTCTAAGGGTAGAAGATTCTGCGCGGGTGATTCAATCTAGAATCTGTCTAGAACCTCACACTGCTTGACGGGGTTGACGAGAGTTTGCTGACGTAGATTGACACAAACATATTTCCGTGACATAAACGCCTCCAGCAACCTTTCTTCTTTTTCCGTTCCTGTCGATACCTTTTTAATGGATTATTTATGTTTCTCGTGTCTGGTTGTTCAGCACCGCTCCCCGTACCTGGCCAGCTTCTGTTCTAGCACTCATACAAACACGCACACACACGCACATCTAAACAAACAAAAGCCCGAGGTTCTAGTTTTATGCTTGCATAGGATTTAGGCTGCAACAAGTACGGAGCGGAGAAGATTATCCCCTGCCCATTGGACATTGGTATGGTCGGAGATCCTGAAATCTTCCCGATTAGTGAGTTCCTCAGGCGGCTGTGGATTATCCTTTTCGAATACCTTTACAGGGATCGGTGTGTTGATCAAGGTCGGACCGAGAGAAAAAGAGAGTAGAAGAGTACCGACGGAAAAAAATGAAAAACATAGTGAAAAATCCGTGCAAAAGGAAACTAATTTCAACCGGTCAATTGTGTGCGATTGCTTAGTATTGAGCATTGGAATCTGGAAGATTTGCAGTTCCTTCGAAATTGGCCTATTGTGTACATTTGTTTTGTCGGCTCTTGTATGTTATCAGTTGTTTGATGTTTTTTGTGATTCTTGTTCATACTTACTCATGTTCTTTTCTCTCTTCTTTTCTGCCTTTTTTAGCCAAGGTTTAAGGAGCAAACCCGAGCGCGAGAGCGAGACACGTTCACCTGACCGTGCAACCGTTAACACCGGCACCGTGAGCAGCTACGCGCACCAGTACGCGTCAGTTGGGGGTCGCTACTGTCAACAACACCCATCCACCGTGGCGCTCCACTCGACCGAGGCCCTGATGGCGGGCTTCCTCAAGTCGTCCGATCTCGGACCGCACCCGCACGGGTACGGATCGGCCCACCATCCTCACCATGCTCATCCGCATGGACCTTTACCGCCCGGAATGCCTATGACATCGTTAGCCCCGTTCGGTCTTCCCCACGGGCTAGATGCTGTAGGATTTCCGCAAGGTATGTGGGGTAAATATTCGCTTTTTCTACTTCTTCTTTTACTAACAAAAACACTACTCCCCAAACCCCCGCCCCGAGTGATCTAACCCTTAAAACGTGTTGTGTAGCACCGACTCCTCGTTCCCTTCCCAAATGCTACTAATCACGCGACGTGTGAGGACCGAAGCTGCAATTTGCCGAAACGAAGACCAAAAACACAGACCAGGGCCGGGGCCCTCTTCACCGAGAAGCTCGATAATCCTTCAACCACGAGTGAAGGTGTGCTACCTCGGCTCAAAACTGGTAGCTTCGTTAATTTTACAGCTTCCGTCTGATCGTCACCGCGCGAAGGCACTACTAACCCCCACTGCCAGCCACGGTAGTTCGCCTCAAAATGCCGGTCGAGTCAGGTCACGTCGCGAGATCTCGCTCTTATCCGCCATCCGCCGGCAGGCGCGTCTCATCAGCGGCCAGATGATTGATTCGAATCTCTGGGGCGCAGGAGTGCAGTCGCGTACACCTTACGTTTCCTATCCCCGTTCCAAATACTCCAAAATATTCCAATTGTAGTTACCCAGTACAGTGTAGCGGTGTAGCATCGTAGTTAGTAGCTCTTTTCCATCTTTCAAACTTTTTCTTCTCTCATATCTGAAACGAAACGAGGGAAGGCTTTCTGTGGGGGTTAGCGAACACGGGGAACTAAGATGGAGCTGAAGAACAACTGCAGAGCAAAAGAAGGAAAAAGAACTGAGTGCAGGAATTGGGTATAGTGTCTGAGCGCTTCCAAAATTACGCTCGAGTGATCACCGTGACAATAATTCATCCGTCAACTGGCTGCTGCTGCTTGCTTGCTTGCACGGTAGAGGAGGGTTGTTGTTTCTCATTTTGCTCGCGTTTGCCTTTTTTGTCCATTCAGCAGCGCGCAACAAAGACATGCCGCCCATTTGCTTCCTGCCGGTGCCGTCTCTGAAGGGAGGAAAAGACGTTGGAAGACGCCCCATCAAAAGGAGCTCGCCGACAGCACACACACACACACACACATATACACAGACTCTGACACTGTTCTACTCCCCATTTCCCATGACGTTGAGGGCTCTGCGGCTCTGGCAGGGCTAACGAAACTGACAGCAATGGCGCGTCGGGGCAGAAAGCAGCGACCGACCCTTTTTGGAGATGGCGATACCGCCTGGTACTGTTCGCACCGAGCGAGAACATTGCTTTGGGAATCCACAATTGCGTTGAGATGGGGCGGGCGAAGGAAAGGAGCGGGTGGTTTTAGGCACCGAGCTACATCACGGTCATCAGGGCCGTTTTCGCGGGGTTACGCTTGAGTGACAAATTAAATTTTAATGAATCGAGAAGCAAACGGCCATTTCGAGGTTTTCGCTCCGGTCGGCTGCCGTTCGGACATTTCATTTCTTTTCTTTTTTAATGCTCTGTCACTTCCGTCTGTGTTTGTGTATGCTCCTAATGGATCGACGGGAACGTGTGCACAGTTTTCGAATGGCGACTTAATGGACGGTTGGAGACTTAGTTGCGTTTTTGGTTCTGCTTCCCTCTGTCTGTTTCATTTAGAAAATTTGGCAGTACGTTTTTGGGCAGCTTGGGTATGGATGCAATTTCTTGCACCTGTTGGTACGTCGTTTTGTGTCGTAATAGAAAAGAAGAAATGACATTCCAACCTCAACAAGCTTCCGAAAACACATTCCCAGTGACATCTCATAGCGTTGGGGCTGTTAATTTGAAGCCTGAAGTTAAACCGCTTAACCGGAGTTCCTCAAGGCGAATTCGCGATTGTAGCCAGCTGGATGTCGCTTATGGTCCAGAACGGTTCTGGCATGGTGCAAGATGACGAACTTCAAATGAACAATTTTTGGTGTTGCATTCCTTTCAACGTATAAACCTCATGACCTTTTGTTTTTTTTTCGTTTTGTATTTTGAGGGGGAACTGGGACGTTGGGATTGTCGAGAATAGGTGTTCGTAGCCATTCCACTGCTACGATGAGGCTTCGTTCGCGTGTCGTACGGCTTCCACAAACCTCACAAATTGGCCCCGTTCAAGAGCCCCGAAGAGCGCAAGAGCCTGGACACCGGTACCGGACAATCGATCGATTCCGAATGCAAATCCATTCCCGAAAGCATTGTTGCTGCACCAGAAATTCTAGCGGGCTCAGCTAATTAATACCCATCGCTCACCTCAAGCCAAACGACTGCCAGACACAAAAACAAACGGCTCCCCGCAGCACACTACCGCCCTGGTGCAACACGAGATGTCCAAGGGTTTCTTCCTTCACTCCCGCGTACTCACGTAATCGATCCCCGGGCCCTGCGAGAATCCTTGGCAAGGTACGGCATGGTAAAAGTCAAAAGTCCCGGCCACCTTTCGGGATATCGAATGTAAAGGTTCACTTCCTTTCGCGCCGAGAAGTTCGCCGGCGGGAGCACACACAAGCACACGAGTGTTTACATATCAATTACCATCAACGGGCGTGTGCGGGAGGGAAGCCCACCCCCGGCTCAAGGGGTGGAGTATGAGGAAACCCCGCAGCGGGCACACGTGACTTGAGTATTTTTGGGATGCGCTCACACCCAAGGCAGTGACTTTTTCGATCTGGAGAGAGGGCAAATATTGACACGAAACTGTTCGCTCGTCGTCTCGCCCTGTGCGCCCACCATTCGCACTTACTGAGTGTGTTGTTTTTGTTTTTTTTTTGCTCCTTCCTTTAAACGGTTACAAAAACATCGGTCCTCGAGAACGACGTAAAAGTCGACGACACCTTAGGGGTTTTTTTCACTTACTTTACGTAGGAGAGGCAAAGATGGCGCTGGTGGCGCCACACTGAGCGATAGCGACGGTTCTGTGACGCAGCACGGTTTCGGGACAGAAAAACCTTACCCCTAAGCGAAATTGTACCAAAGAGGGAAAGATGCAACAGCATCCCGGTACGCAGTCGGCAATGACAGCCACCATTTTGTATTTCTGCGACGGTCAGGATTGTGCCGACGGCAAATTGCAAAACTCGCAGCATCACGAGCGCGCGCGCGCACAAAGAGGGGCGCTGGATTGGTTAGCTCGCTGCACACTGCTGCTGCACACACGGCACGCTTTTCCCCCTGCTTTGTGGATGATGCCTCTGCTGCTGTGTCGCCGGTGTCGCTCGGTTTGGCACTGCGGGGAAAAGGTCCCAACGGTCACGGCGTGCGCAAAGGGGTTCGCTACTCCGACCGGGACGTGCTCGGGCAATAAATCAGGGGTCTTGTTTGCCGGGCTTTGCTGCCTTGTCTTTTTGTCTTACCGTTTTCCCTCTGCTTCCGTGCGTACAACGTTCACTTCGCGACTGCACGGTGGCGTTTGCTGGCCGAGGAGAACAGAAACGATTGCTGCTGTTGCTGCTGAGGCGTGATTTGGAATAAATTTGTCAAACGGTCACCGCTCACAGCTGCGGCGAAAAAAAGAGAAGTGGAAAAAGTACACCATGCTGCACGTTTGTATATTCGCATAATTTTGTTCTTCCTCTCTGTGTGTGTGTATGTATTTTCATATCATTGGTTCTTCCTTTTTGACTTGGGTTGTTCTATCGTTCTTTAATATGTTTTTTTCGGTTTCTATCTCGTTTTTGTATTGCGCCTCAAATCGCCATTATCGACTGCGCGATACAATGTGGCGCATAAGGATTTTCCTAAAAAGGCGCTCTACAATGTTTTAGAACGGTTTTTCCAGAAGTTAGTTGCAGCACAACATTTAAATAATGTTTTTTTCTTCTAAAAATGTATAGTGTAAAAGAGAAACTTTCAGGCACATACAAGCAAGACGATAAAAAAGATGGCTTTTGCGCAGGTAATTTGTGTACCACTGTTGCCTTGGCATGGCATAATCGAGTCAGTGCATTTTGTTGTTTTGTGTTGCTTTCTTGTTTACAGTTCACTAACTTTGCTTCCGTGTGTTTTTGCAGGGCAAAACCAACCCCACTGAAGGAGAATGGGATGCAAATGTGGATGCGTTCTGAAACCCCCCCTCCCCCCATCCTCAATAAAAAACGCAGTAGAGGCTGATAGTTTTTGGATCTACTTAAGAAGTTTTCCGCTTCTCCTCACCGATATTTTGTTTCGTTTTGTTTTGTGCTACTTTTCTTACATTTTTTTTACTATTTTGAGTTTTAGCTATTCAATTGATAATATTCTGTTAAATATGTTTGACTATTTTTGTTTCGGATTTGATCTCTCGTTGTTAAAACGCGCAGAAATGTGGTGCGATAGCTAACATTGCGTTCCTTATACACTTCTTCAAAGCCATTTTTCTTTTGTTTTCTTGGTTTTACCTTGGAATAAGTTTGAATTTCTTTGCGTTTCAGATGCCAGATCTATATACTAGTTTCATATTTGAACAATTTCAGTTATCCCTTTATAGTAAGCTCAACCAGTCCCCTTTTCTTAGCAGACCCGTAAAATATCCCTACCCACCCAAAATTCCTAACAAACCCAATGGAAGTTTTCCAGTCAAGTTACTAAAATTATTCTTGTTTTTTTTTTTCTTTTATTTATCTTCCACACTCTCATCTGTTTACACCAAAAACTAGGTGTGAACCCACGGAAACAACGCCGTGAACGGACCACGTTCACCCGGGCCCAGCTGGACGTGCTGGAAGCCCTGTTCGGCAAGACACGCTATCCAGACATTTTTATGCGCGAGGAGGTGGCGCTCAAGATCAATCTTCCTGAATCGCGAGTACAGGTGAGTTATTTCGTGAACAGTCGGTACCGGGCAGAGGGCGAGTGAAAATCCTGGCAAACGAAAAAGCGACAGCTCTATCGACGCGTGCTGCGAAATAAAACGCTATCAACATTACGGAACCCCATTCGGGTTTTGGGCAGATCGGATGGGAATTTCCCGGCGGCAAAACATGTGCACTGGCCCAACAAAGGAAACAGCAGCAAAAACCATCAACCACTTCGGGAAAAATGCGTGTCGGGTGGATGGTCTGCGAAGGAGGTGTTTCGTTGTTGGTGTCAAGTGACACATTTTCCCAGTTTGCTTTGGTTGTTTGCGGCGAATTAAACATTTATGTGCCTCCCGGAGGGTGGTATGTGCCTCGTACATTCTGCACAGCCACGAGGGGTGTGTGAAGTTTTGTTGATTTAATTTTAATTTTAAATCAATTGCCCTTAGGGCTGTTGATGCGGCGCGTGCAAAGTTGCCGCTGACGGTGTGGGTGCGCATGAATTTTGAAACGGGAATGCTGGGCGGAACGGTTCGTCATAGCAGTGGTGGAAAGCTGATAGGGAAGCTTCTAAATAATGGAGTGATAATCAAGGATTTGGTATTCATTCGCCGTCGCGGTTTTTGGTCGCTACTTTCGGTTGAGTGACGCTGGTTGAGATTGTGCAAAAAAAAACAGGGAAAAGAAACAGAGGAAGCAATCCGACACCGAACAGAACGGAGGGAGAAAAATCTGCTTTGTTTTGACTGTACTGTGCATCGTGGAAAACCCATTTTCCAGCCAGCTGTTGCGTGGTGGGAGGAGAAGGTGTTTTGATGTTATTTTTTACTGCGGGGAACGAGGAAAAAGGGATGTGTACAGTGCGGAAAATTGAATATATCAGCTATCAGTTGGGACGCATCAGCGTCAGTGACCGTCGGGTTTTGCTTGGGAAAAAAGGGGAAATAGTACAGTCTCACTTTGCTGTAACTTTTTTTTTTATTTAATAGCAGCACCCTTTTGCTTGGCTACGCGTTCCTAGGTTTCGTGATAGGGAAGCGCTAATGTATTAATAAATTTAAAAGTATCACATTAAATGAAATAAATTCACCCGTTTAAAAGGAAGTAATATTCATATCGAAAGGATCTGGCTACATTTTGTGTTTCGTCAACCCTGTTACTGCCTACATTTAGGTTAAAAGTCAATAAATGGTAATAAATGACACGTCTAGGAAGATTTGAATCAAGGATTCCAATTTTTTATGAAATTAGTTGGTAATGCTTAGTATGCTTTCTGCAGTATTGCATAAGGTTCCTCCGGAGTTTCAAATCTCATCATGATTAAAAGTAATTTCTTTAGTAAGCCGCACAGTATGGTATAAAAAAATTTGAAAAACCCTCAGCGAGGTGTTAACGCTTGCAGATCAGCAAGATATTATTTGCTACATCGTTTACAGCTGCAAACTATTCAATGTTTGCACGCCGTGCAATTACTTGAGACCTTACTTTTCCACAATAGTAGCTACGGATAGCTATGTGCAAACAAAAAAAAAAACATACGGAAGCTCAAGAAACATCTGTTTTCAATAAACAAATATGTGTATTTATTTATCCGAGCGGATACCAAATTCGTTTCGAAAAATTTCTCTTTACTTTACTCTCCTCAAACAAATTCGGGATAGTAGGCAAACACAAACGACTGGGCTTGTTCGGGTCCTTGACATGTTTTCATTTTCTCGGGGTGCTCATAAAATACGCAACCAAACGCTCGTGTATTCACGTTTGGTACTATCTCATCTCATTTCTGCACCCTGGTGCAGGGCGCAGAAAAACCTAACCAAACAAACTGCGCAACAGCGTGACAGCTTCATTGCCGATACAGTAGTTCTCTTGCAGATCCATACCTTTTCTTCAGCCAAAATAAAAGCGCTACACTGTCATCGATCATGTCGACCGCAATGCAATGTACGGAAGAGTCGGTCCGGAGATGTTGAGTCAAAGAAGTTTCCCACTGTTTGTTGCCGAACAACTTTTTTTTTTGGTTGAGCAGGTAGAGGTCCCAGCAGAGCCACCGCGGCAACGTTGTTGATTTTCCGAACCCATCATTTCGACAGCTGCTGTTGGCTTTACAGGAGGAGATACAGATTTTCCACCCGCCACACATCTGCAACTGCCAAAGGCGCAAAGGAGTTTGAATGGAAAAATGTGAAGATTTCCCCCGGGGGAGTCCTCAGGGATGTGGTTTTGACCCAGTTCGCGACCTGCAACCTGATATTCTCCCGACAGACGCTGCGGTGGGGGTGGATAAGCCTTGGGTAGGCCGTGGACTGGAAAATTGATTTCCACCCTCGCTGAATTTCGGTCGTCCCCAGAGTAAAAGCCGCTGGTGCGTGATTTGTTTCGTTTTACTTCATTTTATTACTTTCCATTATCCCGGATCAAGCTGGGCAGGGGAAGGTTTGTGGGCAGTGAGCAGTGATTACAGAGTCATTATCTGTTTGAAGTGCGTACCAGCCACGGTAGGGGTTCGCAGCAGGCGGTACGCACTCGATGGCACTGGGGATCGAGAATATCCTTTTTATTACTTTTGCTATCCCGCTGACAGCTTTGAAAATGCGTCGCTTTATTTAAAACAAGTAGCAGTATTAATGCATGTTTTTCGTTCTCTCCCTCTCTTTCTCCTCCCGCAGGTATGGTTCAAGAATCGACGGGCCAAGTGCCGGCAGCAGCTCCAGCACCAGTCCTCCTCGAATCTCAACAGCAGCAAATCGTCCGGTGGCGGTTCGAGCGGTACCGCACGCGGTACCTCCGGCCAAACGAACAACGGCCCTTCCGGCGGTAATTCCGGCTCGTCCGGTGGTAGCAACAACAACGGCAGCCACCAGGGCGGCACCAAGAGCTCGATAGTGAATGCGAACAACAAGCCAACGATCAAGCACACGCCGATGAACAGCAGCAACAGCAACAACCACAACAGCGGTGGCAGTGGGCCGGGCAACGGCGGTGGCAATGGTGGCGGGGCGGGCAGTCAGTCGAACCCGGCCGGACCGAGCCACAGCAATGGGCCGCTGGGGCTGAGCCACAGCAATGCGTCGCCGATACTGCCGATCACACCGTCGACCTCCGTCAGTCCACCGATCAACGTGATCTGCAAGAAGGAGCAACCCTCGTCCTATCATCACGGGCCGGGCGGCGGTGGCGGTAACGAGCCCTCCGGCATGAAGCCGACCGGCTACGACCACCTGCTGAAGGATTCAGAGCTCAACCTAGCGCATCATTCGTCCTCCGCCTACGTCAACATCAATACGCGGCTAGGGCAATCGCTCAGTTCGGCCGGCGTCGGTGGCGGTGTTGGGGGCGGTGGCGGCGTTGGCGGCGTTGGCGGTGTTGGTGGCGTCGGCGGGGTGGGCGGTGTCGGAGTCGGGGTGGGAGGTGGACTAGGAAATGGGCCATCCGCTGGCAACCTGACGCCACTCGGGTCGAACTCCTCCATCATGACGACACCGTCGCCCCCGATCACACCACAAACGTCCCACAATCCGCTGTCGTACGTGCCGAACCACGAGACGTACAACTTCTGGCACAACCAGTACCAGCAGTACCCGAACAACTACAACGCACCGTCCTACTACAGCCAGATGGACTACTTCCAGAACCAGAACCAGGGCAACTACAACATGGGCCACACCGGGTACACCACGTCGGCGAACTTCGGGCTCGCGTCCACGTCAGCACTGGCCGGGCCGATGGGCTCGCAGACCTTCAGCCCTAACGGGCTCGACTACATGAATCCGCAGGACAAGTACGTCAACATGGTATAAGCTAAGCCTCCTGCCATTCTGCAGCTGCCAGCTCTCTCCCAAACTCTGCGGGATCTCTCCAAGAGGTCTCGTATCGCTTAACGCAACAAGCGAAGCGTAGATCATATCAAAACGAAACAGCATCACCGAGACAGATGAGGCAGAACATGGGGGCGACTTCAATGCTTGCACCTGTTCTGTTCAACGCGGTTCCCGGCGCATTCGGATCGCCCGGTGTCGGTGGTCGTGTTTACCACGACATAGAGAGAGAGAGAGAGAGAGTTTGCACAGATCAGCAAAATTTTGGTTTGTGGACGTGACAGACAGTTTTAGGTTTAGTGTGGTCACACCTTGACGTCTTTTCGTAAGTGAGTGAGCAACAAACGAAACGGTAAAATGTGGAAGCAAACATGGAGAGAAGTAGACAAATGTTATATCAAAATAGTTCATATCAGTATTTTGGCTGTCCGTGGGGAGAAAGTTTCTTCGCTCATTCTTTCTTCCTTTTTTGTATGATTTTTGCTCCTCTACACCCAATGCGACTTGGTGTGTACTCTATGATGAGAACAGAAGAAGCAGAACAAGAGGGAGAGAGAGAAGAAGAAGAAACAATAAACCGTGCGATCGTACGCGCAATGGACTTCTCTCAGACATGCGTGTGTTGTGGCTACCAATGCCACCTAGTTCCGGAAGCCGGAAAATAGGGAAAACCTCCCATGCCCCAACCAATTTTTGCCTCCTTCCCCGCTCTTCAAACCCTACCCACTCTCTTACCTCCTAGGTATGTAAGACAACCATTACGAATTAAATGTGTATAGGATGATTTTTAAATTAAAACAGCAAAAACAAGCCGAACGAAACGATAAACGCATGAACTGATCTTAAACGCATGTTGCATGGACAGGGTTCGCTGTCGATAAAATGGGGTGGGTTGTGTGGGTGAGATATTTTTTATTTTGGTGGAGGTTCGTGTTTGTCCAACACCATTTTATTACCTCATCCCACTCCTGCTGTAGCGATTCCGTGCAATTTAGGTCCAATTTCCCAATGCCAATGGGAATTTGGTGGAATGGGGATTTTGCTTTTTAGAAGCATTTGCTTACCTAACTGTAAATCCTTCACTTCTGGCACAGCTTGCTGGTCCACATGGAATTGTTGGTAATGGAAATTGTGGTAAGGGACCGTTTCCCGTCCCTGCAAAAAAAGTAGCAAACGATAATGCAAAAAAAAACGGACAGCAACAAAAAGAAAAAGCAGCGCAATGGCAACGAAAGCTGCGTAGAAATGAATAAGTGGGAAGGAAGGCGCGATAGAATAAATGAGAGTAGAGGTGAAAATAAACACTCATCGCGGCTCTAGGTAGTACATAAAGATAAACACATATACATACTTTTAATTGCAAATTAAAATATTTTAACTGTATATCGTACCACTATTTAAGTTCCGCTAGCATGTAAGGATGTCAGGGCAGCTGCAGTCCGGACGGGAAAGAGTGCATTTTTGGTGTGCCGCAAGGGCAGACACACAAGAGGGAGTGTGGCGCGAGAGAAGTTTGATGCATGCAAACATATGAAAGATAAAACCCGTCAAACAAAAAATCGCAACGCAACGAGCGAAAAGCAAGGAAAAACCTTAAAGCAAACAAAAACATGACGGAAGTATACAAAATTATACTACAAAACTGTATATTTCTCCTCCTGCAAAAACACTCTCTCTCCATCTCACTAGGAATAGGTACAATATTCCTCCTATTTACCCTACGCCTCTTCCACAAACTTTCCCAGACCTTTTCCACTTTTCCATTGTACGCATGAACGTTGTGTGTAAGAGGTAGTGTGTGAATGTGAATAGAAAAAGAAACAACAAAACAGGCGGCATAAGCCACCCGATTAGGAGTTAGTAGTATGTGAAAGAGAGCACGGTGTGAAAGGGAGCGAGTGTTATGTGAGAAAAGTAAAGAAATAAAAGTAATTATACAAACAAACAAACGAACACACGTTAAATTTAGTACCCGAAATGCGGTGAGCAAGCGATCTGGGCGTGGATATGTATTCCTGCGTATCATACTTCACACATTTACACTATACATTCCTTTACACACACACACACACACACACACACACACACACACACACACACACACA
>KB671682.1:4844-20027 GCA_000349105.1 Anopheles epiroticus
TTTCATTGATTCGCCAGATTCCATACGAGTGTTTATTTGCTTAATTAGTGGCCGTAGTTCGTTGTCTGCTCCAACGAAATTTGTTCCGTTATCACTATAAACGTGTGCCACAGCTCCTCTTCTACCTTGGAAATTGAGGAAACACATAAGGAAAGAATCCGTATCTAATTTTTCCCTTAGCTCGATATGACTTGCTCTTGTTTTCATACATGTAAATATTACACCCCCTCGTTTTTCTATTGAGCGTTTTAACGCTCCCTCAAATGGACCGAAGTAGTCTATACTCGTATGTGTAATGGGATAGACGTATGCTTCAGTTTTGCAAACTGGTAGGGGTGCCGTAATAGGCGGAATTGGTTTTACCCTTTCATTTTTGCAATGCTGATATCTTGTGTAACGAAGCGGTTCTTGTAATCGAGGCGAAGGAGCTCGACCGCGGTGCGTCGTCGTCCACACGCGAGAATATCACCCAATTTGAGAAGTCTTTGGAAGGATTAGAATCGAACTTAAAATGTCTAAAATCTTGGTGCCATGACTATGCCGACAGCGGAGGAGACGACTTTAGAGTTTCTAAGTTCCAATTGTGGAAGTGACTTGGAAAAATTTCGAGAGTTATGGTCCGTGCCTTGACTATGCCGACAACAGAGGAGACGCCCTCAAAAGTTTCTAAGTCCGGAAAAGTTCAGGACTTGTGAATTTTCTAAGAGTTATGGTCCGTGCCGTGACTATGCCGACAACGGAGGAGACGCTCTCAAAGAATTTTCTAAGTCGGGGAAAAATTGAGACATGTGATTTTTTCTCTAAGAGTTATGGTCCTTGCGAGGGCAGATAGTTTCGGTTCCTTACGCGTTGTAACTAATTGTTCAAACATAAACGATCACGCAGCACCTTTTCTTATCTTACTTGCTCCTACAAACATAAACGATCACGCTATGGTTTTTACGCATTACCATACCTTTCGCGAACGATGCATCGCGACTTTTGTATGTTTATTTAGGATCACGATCGCAATCGTTAGCGAGAGTTTTCATTTGGTTTTCTTCGGGTGCGGTCTTCATGTGCATCGCGTTGGTGCAAGTACAGCGCTACTCGCCGTTTCTTTCTATCCTCGTTCGTCTCTCCTTCTTTTTTTATCTTTTTATTCACGGGAGTAAGGTTTGTAATTTATCTATCTGTAAGCGATCTAGTTCCGGCGGACCATTCTCATTTGTGTCTTGTAAGTTAACCTAAATGATAGAATTATAGTTCGAATTATTGGTACATCGGCTGGGTTCAACAGTGGTTACTCACGGTTTCTTGTTCAACTGCTATAATTATTTCCGTAGGATGAAGCATTTTATGATGTTTTGCTATACATCCGTTGATACCACATGTTCGTGCCCTTCTACAAATGACTATGGCATGATTGTTTGACGTTAAACAATCAGTGCAAAGACGTTTATTACGAACTAACTGCTGACGCTCTGTGACGTTTTTATTCACTACAGCGAAGCATCTAATTGTTTCGTGCTGCTTGTTGCATATCAAGCATTTCACCTTCGGCTCAGTGGGCCCAGGTTTATTGTTCTATGGCCTATTTGGCTTCGATTTATTGTCATTCTTTTGTTCATGAATATTAACATGTCCCTTCTGAGTCAAAGAATGCACAGTACTCATGATACTGGCTGTTTTGGCGAAAGGCTTTAACCATTTGCACAAATCATCTAAGGTTTGATCTTCTAAATCTACCTCTTTCTCTATAACATATTTAGCCCTTTTAACTCGAATGTTATGAGGGAGTTTGGACGTTAATTCTAAAACAAGTATGTGATTTTTCAAATATGATGGTTTTCCCATTATGGTAACCGTATGCACTAGGGTTTCAAGCGCATTTATCACGTCGTAAAGGATATTTTTCGAATCTTTTTTTTTAGCTTTTGTAAATCTCGTAAGAGTTCCAAATACACCACATCCGATCTTCCGTACTCTTCTACCAAGCGAGCCATTATTTCCTTAACATTTTTGATTTCCATCATTAGCTGTTGAACGTGCCTTAAGGCATCTCCGTTTACAGCTTGTTTTAACCGATTAAGATTCTCTAAATCAGTAAATTTGCCTTCTTCATTTGTTTTTTCAAACGTTTGTTTAAAGTTTGTCCAATTCATTGGTTCATCTCCAAACTTCGGCAATTGCATCAAGGATTGTCTTCGACGAAGAGTTTCCGAGTGCGATGGTCCCTGTTTTTCATCCATCATGGATTTGAAAGCGTTAAATAAATGCTTCATTTGTTCCTTCTGGTTATCTATCAATTTTCTCAGGTTGATAACAATTTCCGTCATGGAGGTTTCTGTTGTGGATTTATTCATTTTGTCTTCACTGCTCTTCGACGCTTCTACCTCAGGTCTTAAACGGTTTAAATCGTACTTAATCTTCTGATAGTTTGGACATAACCAAACTTCGTCTTGTCCAACCAACCAAACCAACGGTCACCTTCGTAACATTGCGCCATGGAGCTTTCATCTGTATCCACGTCATGACATAGGCGGTATGCGCCATTGTCATTTTAACAAAGTTTAAAGGCATTTGAATGAATCAGCGATTTCCTTGCCGTATTCTAAGAAAATGAACTTACCGGAATAAACTCATGCGTTTCCTCTCGTGGATCGGGAAGGAATTGAAACCGTCTGGAGCTGGGTGACGTATTGAAAGTAATTCGTCTCCTGCATGCTGGTGTGTGAGCTCGTTTAGTTCGGATAGAATGTCTTTCGATTCGTAGCGCCTTAGCTGCTTTTCGTTTTCATAACGCGAAGGTCGTGAGTTCGATCCTCTCTGGAGCCACCATATGTGTTATCTCGGGGATAACCGGAAATTGTAGTTTCCGAAGTTTCCAAGTGGAAAAGCAAAGGTGCAATGGTGGTGACGATGCAAATAAATTACACACCGGTTGTATCTCTGTCCGATCAACATTGTATCGAACCTTCGAGCGTTTATAACATATTTTCGTATCGTTATCAAGTCCCTTTACTGATTGAAGCGGTATTCTTACCCTCTGTAATAACAGTGAATCCACCACTTCTAAATCTAATAAGGTAAGAGATGAACCCAGATCTAAAAAGACGAGTCTTGCGACCGATTTGTCATTAGTTATTTGCAGCTGATGTAATGTCGAAGATGCTGGTTCCATGGTGTGATGATTACTCACACTTTCCTGAGATACATCCTTTCGGTCAAGACCTTCCCATTGAGGTGTCTGGTTTGCTTGGTTTGTGTCAACGTGAAGCGTTTTAGTATACTTTCTTTCACGACCATTTACTCGTGACGATCGACAATCGCTCATCCTATGGTTGTTTGATCTCAAATATCCAAGACATTGGCGCCTAGATTTGTGGCTATTTATAATCACTCAGAATTATTTTGATCAATAAGGGTGACATCTATATGTGTCATAACTATTATTAAAAATCAAGCCACATATCGTTTTTGTTCTCGATGGAATAGTTTCTTAGCGATCTCTTTTGGCCAGACCTTTCGTTGCTTGTGCAATACTCTCTTTTGATTCATAATTTTACTCTTGTATACATGAAGACGAATATTAATTTAAATTTGACATTAATATCAATGGCTGTAAAAGAAAATGAATTCAATCAAGATCTCAACAAAATCAATGGGTAGCAAACTGCAGGATGGATATCAAATATGATTACCAAAAATCATTCAGACCCAGTTCATATTTATGTTTATGAATCCCGCTTTAAGCACATTACTTGTAACAAAGAAGGAGTAATTTCAGAATGACATTAAAGAGCGGATAATCATGTAACATTAAGTGCGGATAATCTTTTAAATAAAAAATTATATTGAGAATCCGAATAAAGAAAACAACTGTTATATGTTAAACATTCTGGAAATGAATTAATTTTTATTGTCTACAAATTGTTTTACAAATTAATGCTCATTTATTTATGTACGCGTTGAGATGATGTGCTAGAAAATGAAATGTAAATGAAAGATATTTTCTATCGAACCCTAGACAAACTGTTAGTTTGAATTTTGAAAATATTTTGAATTAATTTGAATAGAATCAATTGCTTTATTTGTATTTTAATTTAAGTCTGAATTGTGATTGAATAACGTTAGGGATTGACCACACTTCAAATAGTGCGGATAAATGCACAAATACGGAATGAAAGATAAAATTAAATAAAGCATGTAGAATGAATTATAAAATGGACAGATGAATCAACATGGAAACAGTTGACCGGATCAGTTCAGTTGATTTACACACTCCTAAATGTTATTTTCTTTAAAATCAAAGCCGATGTAATTTTCTAAACTGTCTTTTTATCCTTTTCTCGATGTATTTCTTAATTTGATTATCTAATGCTGTATTTATTAAGCATCTGAAATGAATGTAACCCAATAAATATAACTATGTAAGACAATGAATAAACCTTTAAAGACAATGTTTTAATCATATAAAACTGTTCACATCTTATTATTTCTTTATCAGTTGAACCTCCCATCCCAATCCCTCCCTATTAGCCATCATGTTGCTACTAACATGTGTAGAGTTTAAATATAACCATAACAAAAAGTTAACATAGCATACATGGCAGGCAGCAAGCAAGGGTAGAACAAATAAATTATTTTGAAGACATCGCCGCCACCAGGCCGTGAGGCGGCTAGCAGCCTAAAATCTAACCGAAACATCAACAAGAAAAAGCGCTAGTAGAAATGATTTATCTAATGGTAGCATCGGTCGGAAGCAAAATAATACGAACGTACCGAGCCAAGCCGCGTGCTGCACTAGTTAACTTTCACCTGGTACAATGGGGCCAAAGCAACGTGCGGATTTAGTTTTCAGGATGAAGCCAAAAAGAATCCTCAACGATGAAAACGAGAATCTCGACGAGTGTGAAGGGAAAAATAAAAGTAAAATAATACATACCAAAAACATTCTCGCACCAAAAGTCGAAACCTTGCCTTCGGCCCGGAGGCTTTGCATGTAAGACACTTTTGCTTTCGTACAGCACACTAACAACCTTCAGTCAGATGGAGGAAAATTCGTTTTAGCAGCAAAACCAGCTTTCCCTTCCAAGGAACAGAAGGAACACGCGCGCACCGTCGAAACAAGCTGGATGAATATTTGAAAATATTTTGACAAAACTTAATTTAGCGGGTTTGCACAATATTTATTTAGATCGTTTTACATGACAAATTGCTCATCGCTTGTAGCAGCGCCGGGGGAAAGCAGCCAAAGGGCGAGAGATTGAGAGGCAGACGTGATTGGTGGAAAATGGCTTTCTTTGGTGAGGCACGGCTTACCGGAACGTCTCTTTTTCAGAGGCATCATCGCTGACTCGCTGACTGGCAAAGAAACTGGGTTATAATTTCGCCTTTTCCCTTCACTGGCACGATTTTCAGCACTCTGTCATATTTTCTCTTTGCTTTACACTTACTGCTGCAAAGCATTCGTTCGCGAAGATATTTCAGCAGAAGCGGGCGTTGTTTGTTTCCACCGCGAACAAGACAGTGGAGGCGCAGAAAGGGAATGAAAATCTTGTCATAATCTGCTGACAACTTTCTTCCCCAATTCGTGATAGCTGCTGTGCCAATGTGCAGACACGGAAATGTGTGTGTGTGTGTGGGTGTGTTTGTGGGTGGAACTTGTATGGGAAATTCGTCTAAAAGTAGCAGCAGCAGCAGCAGCAGCGGAGGAAGTGGTCGAGGCAGGGAAACGGTCCGGTTTGCTGGTAAACTGTTTGCCTTACAGATACGGCAACCCGTTGCTAAAGGATGAAGACCAGGCCAGTGTGGGAGGATGTGTCGTGTTCCTGAGAACTGATAGACGGGAGACAGTAGATAAGATAAACGGAAACTGTTGAACGTGTACGATTGGGTTGTCGAGTGATGAAATATTAAAGCGAGAAGCAGCACTTTAAAGTGAAACAAGGTGGGCTTGTGTGCAGTTTACTAGCTTTCAGTTCTTTTTTATGAAAACTTAATTCTTTTTCAGATTTCAATACGTTTATTTAGGCAACAATAAAAGGGTTAAAAATAAGAACTTATTAATGGGGTTATGCAGCTTCGATGATATTGAGAAATTCAAAAGGAAGACGGTGTGAAGATAAAAGTAGGTATATAAATTTAAATTGAAATTTACACAAAATTTGGCATAATACTCGTATAATGCAATTTTATTTTGTTAATAAATTGTCAATAACTTTAACGACAACTACGTATAGTACATTGAAAATGTTTTGCTTATGTAGAGTTCTCTTTAAAGCATTTCCATAGAATGTTTAAAGAACGTTATATTATTTTATACAAAACAGAATGATATTATTATCTTGTAACTTTCTATTTAAATAGCAGAACCTTGCCATGGGTGTTGCAATATTTTTTTTAATTAACGTTATTGATGCATACATATTATACTTTAATAAACGGAACATAACTCATTAATGGGCATACGTTAATACGAGTTCTTAGAAAAAAACTTAACAATACTTGAATAATTGATTGATTTCCAAAACACCACGACTAAATTATATATATAAAAAAAATAATAATAATAATACTTTTTTTTTATTCGGTAGTAACGCAATAATAATAATAATTTATAAAGGTCAGAATTAGGAACTAGAATAAGGTTGTAACAAAGGTTGCAAAATGCTCTTTAAAATTGTTCCTCCTTTAAAACCACCAAGGGTACTATAAATACAAATATTGGGCAGATATCGATTGAAAGGATCCAATTGTAAAGCAAAAACTGTTATTATGCTAAATGTTAATCAATAAAACAAACTATTACTACTACTACTAAATGATTAAATGACTTTTTGAGTTTGCTAACATGTTTTTCATCACATTTTTTGACTATCTTTATTGATACCCGTGGCATGCTTGGCAGCCAGCATGTTTAGTAAGCTTAAAAAATAGTTCAGTGACGATAAACAGTGACGTTTAATGATTATCTAGACTTTAATTTATTTACTTTCAAAGTAACTATCGAGAAAAATGCCTCGAAAATAAAGCGAGATTCAAAAAAAAAAATTGCAACGAAGTAATAATAAAATTTACAATAGTTTTTGTTTATGCTGGAATGCTGGCTATGAAACATTTTTGATTAGATTCTTTTTTCCTTAATTAGGTCTTTCTAAAATGAATACTCGGGTCCTTATAACAATTATATTCCATCGAGTCTATATTCGTACTTAGAAATTTCCTTAGCAATCTAGACTTCAGTGTGTATATTGAATAAAAAAATAAAACGAATTCACTATTTTTTTTAGATACACTACCAAATACGTGTTTTGCACATAAGTAAAGCTGGAATAACAATATGAAGTTTGAAAATGAACTTAACCTAGTGTTGATTCATTACTACTTGAATGTAAAAGCTATTACTGTATATTTTCGATAATTATATGCATTTGAATAGAAAACAATCAATAAATTTAAATTATTACAATAGCATTTGTAAGGAAGAGTCAGTACATTAGTTCAAAAATTATAAGCTAGAACGTGGATAATTTTTAAATGTATCAATTATCTTAAATTAAATTAAATGTGTATGCCTAAAGTTCATACACAATCCTGTAATCTTTGTACCTTTTTTTACACGGTAGTTACGGCCAGGCCGTACTGCTAAAACCTTTGTATTTTTATGATTAAAAATCTTGTTGACTAATGTTTTATATATTGATTGTTTTTATTACAATTACTTTATCAAATTAAATATTTTAATATTTAAAAAGAAGACCAAGAAGAAGAAGAAGAAGAAGAAGAAGAAGAAGAAGAATGTTTATTTTGTCAATTTTTAGGAATATATATTTATTAATAATGATGATAGGGTTTTCTGTAATACTCTAATCATTCTTAAATTGCTAAAAAACATCTTTTGTCAGAAGTGGGATTCGAACCCACGCCCTCAGAGAGGACCAGAATGCTCCGCACCTACTGCGATTTGAACTCACGAACGCGACGGAATCGCTTGTGAGCAAGATTATCTCTTGAGTCTGGCGCCTTAGACCGCTCGGCCATCCTGACACTTGCTGTGCTAAGTGCTAAAACGCAGTTAGTACGCGCTCACATAAAATCATCTTTGTTCGTTCACATTTCAGTACAGTGTGAGTAGTGTGCGTTTTCATTTGATATGATTTTGATGATGTTGGTGTGCAATTATTGTTGAATTGTAAGGGTTGGAATAGTAAATAGAAAACAATGTGTTCTTTTTAAACGCTTTTATTTGTCTTTTATCGTTTGTCGCAGCAGGTCGCCTAAGGTCGGTAAGTTTAAGTAGCATCATGTGTGTTGTTTTGGGATAAAGTTTGCTTTTCGTTTTGGTGACGGTGTACGTGCGTTCACTTCCCAAATGTTAAAGGTTAACAGAACGCGACATAGGGAGAAAAATCGTGAAAATAAAATCTAGTTACTGAAGAACGAAAAACAAAAAAAGCTGTTTCGCAGAAGCTGACATTTTTCCGGCTTAACTTAGTTTAAAACATTTTGTCTTCTTCCTCACCATTCGCTTCAGTGAGTGGGGCTGTAACTGGGCACAGAAAAAAAAAACAGGGAAAGCGCTTGGGGAAAGATTTTCGCAGTTCCACCGTTCAGTTTCGGTTCGGTGCGTTCCCGCTGACACAACCTTGCTTGAAGGGAAGAGTTTATCAACGATAACAATCTTAATGGGATGTGTATATTTTAACATAATTTGCAACATATGTTGACGAGGTTCAGGTTGGTGTAGGAGTTGTATCCCGCTCTCCTCTCTCTAATATACTCTCCCTCTCTCCCTCTCTATCCTCTCTTTTCACGATTTGTATTGTTGTGCTCTTTTTTCAGTTCAACCTTCCCCGAAAAGGGCACCCCGGCGGTGAATGAAAGGGAAAAACTGGTTCACCACATGGTTCGAGCTGATTTTTTGTTCTACCGTCAACCACGCTTTTTTTCTTCCTTTTATTAGGTGGGAGGTTGACTTTTTCCTCCCATGTTTGGCACCCGGTGTAGCGTCGGAAAGTTTCTTATTTTAGGGACAAATTAAAGTCGATTGTTCCTGGATTTTCGTGTCGAGCGACTTGTTCGCAGCCAGCTGGCGCCTAATCGTGACCGTGGTTTGAAAACAGCCAGTCGGTAGAGAGCGAGGAGATGGTACACGTACAAAATCCCTGAAAGGAGTGTCGATTAAGGTAATGAACTTTTTTTGTGGCTGTTGTTGTTGTTGTTGCTGCTGCTGCTGATGGTGTCACTGCTTGTTGTTGAAGTTATGCGGTCCACCGGCATTTATGATGTGTCGGAAGTGTCAATGATCGGTTTCTTTTTTCCTCTTCTGGTTGGATTTATCGTACTTGACGTGGTTTCGTGAAATGTAACGATTGCAGATCTTGGTTGAATGGATTAGAATGGATTGTTTTACTTAGTGGTGTGGTTTATGTAAAAACCGTAACCAAGAATGATTTTCAATATACTGCGTGTACCGTTTTTATATGAACAGTGTGTTTTTGCTTTTTGATGAAAAATTCTATAGAGATATTATTTAATTATATACTTATATTTCATTAGGATCCTGTACCCACAAAAACATAGAAATGGTGTAACCAAGGTTTTTTTTAAACTTATTTCAAGTCTTTTCAAAGTTTTTATATTGTTTTGAATCGTTATTACTATCGCACACCAAAAGAACAGGAAGTATTATAACGATATGGACAATACCGACAAACAAAATGTTTACCTTTTTGTTGGTTTATGTTAATTAAAGATTATGGTGACTTTTATGGGGTATCGAAAACATTTTTTTTTTCGTTATCGTTCATAATAATCCTTGTAATGAAAGATTTCAACTATCGGTAAAAAAATAAAAGGTGCAACTCAACTACGTAAAAACGGGTTTAAAGTGAAACAAAAAGTTGAAAGTGCCTCAAAAAAGAGAAAAACGATTTTTTAACAAATTTAAGATTGAAGCATAGTAATCGATTGATTTTTTTTCGAAGTTTCTTTTTTTCTACATCACTTTGCGATGAAAATTTTATGTTTTTTTTTTCTAAAATGTGGAGTATGATTAGTAAATACTGTCGTATTATTCTTGTTCTTGAGTGGTATTTCGTGAACCTTCTTCTTCACATCTGGTAACTTCTCCACTATTTTGTGTTGAATTTCCTTGGAAAGGAGATTTTTCCAGACGCACGTTTTCATTATCGAACTATTATCAGTTCACTTGAACACAGTTTCGTTATGTTTCAGTTTTTGTTCTGTTTCGCGAATCCGGTTCGTCAGAATGGTTTGTGTTGGGATGCGTTCTTTCCTTTGTTCGCAGGCCTGTTTGTAAGTTTGTCTTAAAGCCCAGCTTCGCACCAAGTCTCATTCGGACTGCTGCCACCTCCTATTGCATAATTGACTTATGTTAAAAAATAAACAGTCAAGTCAAAGAAGAAAAAAGAGGTTAAAGACCGTTGCATGCTAATGCTATTGATATAAACAATCTACACATCCATAAAAATTATTGCACGAGTTGTATTGTGCTTGTACAATTGAAAAATCAGTTTGAATCCACTGTATATGAAAGGGTTAAATTTGAGAGTATAGTAGATTTATTAAACCTTCATGTACTTCGCTAAATAAGCATGATAACTAACTAGCTATGGATACTAAATCTAAGTAGCTAAATCTGAACGTGCAGTCAAAATATCAAAAAAGTCAAAATAAAAAGCTGCAGTTACAGATCTCAATGCCCCAAAAGAGATTAATATTTACTTAATGGCGATCTGTACACACATACGATTCGAATGTTATTCACCGGTGCGTCAACGGTTCGGATCCGTTTGTTGCGTTCGCATGAATGGATATCATGGGATCACCAGAACGGCAAATTGGTTCACCCATCTGCATTGCAAACGCACGCTAGGATAGTGAGTGTAGTGATACATATGGCATTTTCCGGAATTCTAAACCAAACGCCCCGGGGGGTAAGGACTCCACTCTCTGTCAGATACGAAAAGGGACGCTGCTGAGATTGCTACTAGTTGGTCCTTCGTACATCACCATTGGTTGCGTCCCGTTTTGCTAGTGGGTACATCCAGTGGAGGAGCTTTTTTCTATCCTCATCCTGCTACCTTTGCTTCAGCGATGGAGAATGGATTTTACGGAAATGCTGTTGTTATGGATCCCAATCCATGGTATTTGTTCGTTTGCAAATCCATCATTTCTAATGTTTTGCAAAGGCCAAAGGGGGAAGGGGGTTACCGATCGGGAGTGAGTGTTTCTGTGTGAGTCCTGATTCATAGTGCTGGAAGGAAACAATCAATGACCGTATATGGGTATGGCGATTGAACCTTGGTATTTGTCCATAGATCGGTTCTTTCAGCGGGCAAGTGGGACTGGGAGGAAAAAAACGAGAGATACCTACACCAAAAGACACAATCCAACCAGACAACGACAAATGGTCGCGACATGATGTGAAGTGTGTTAATTGAGTTTGGTTCAACTCCGACGGCACTTTGCGTCGGTGAGTCGCAGCAAATCTGTTGCGTTTAGAAGGAGTGTCAAAAAAAGACACCTCGGGCAGCGGCGGACAATGAGAGGAAGCGGTGGGTTTTGGGGTGGGTTTTTGTGTGATTTTATCGAGTTTTAGCACCAACGTTCCATCGTTCAGCAAGTGGTATGGTATTGGTTTTGTTCTTCTGTTTGTTATGTTTTGTTTTTCATTTTTCAGCTTTCTTTGCGGTGGGTCCGCGTCAAAATTGACATTTAGTGTGTGTCGTGTGTGTGTGTGTGTTGATGGTTTATTTGCAGGAAACGAACGCTGATAGAGGTTAATTATTGGAACTGATTTGATTAACGTTTTAACGAAAAGCTTTTCCATAAAAATAGATGAAAGTAGAATATGCTTATCTCATATCTTTGACTTTTTTAATGTCTTTAATGCAATGTGGATTTACCGTTCTGATACAAATAACGGACAGCTGTAAGTCAAGGGATTTATAAAAATAATTTAATTTGATTTTATTGAGTTGAGCTTGGCCAAAATCAAATAATTAAAGTTAAAATACAATCTGAAGAGCAAATGAAATGTGGTGCCAGTATTCACAACTAGCGGAACTGGAGTTAAAATTCATTCCAGATTATTTCCCCGTAGTTAGGAATGACTTTATTCAAATATGCGGTATGATAAGTCTCGTAAGCCAGGTAACGGTAAATTTTTTTGTCATATTTTTATGTTTTTACGAAATCTAAAAATATAGAATTTAATCACAAAAGCCTAATAATCTGGACATGTTGGACTAGAGATGTGCACAGAGAGTGAGAGATCTTATATTTTTTTAGTATTTAATTCCCCGTGCCGACTAGTGACTCACTCCTTAAGGATTCAAATCACTCACTTTAGTACAGTCCAAATCAATTAGTTATTGTATCTGATTTGATTAACGTTTTAACGACAAACTCTACCATAAGCATAGATGAAAGGAGAATTTACTTATCTCTTATCTTTGACTTTTTTAATGCCTATCTTCGTGGATTTCTAGTCAGCTAGTCAGCAAGCAGAGTGAGCCATTTGAATACTTAAATAAAAAGATTTATTTTTAGTCGACAAGAAGCGTGAGTCGCTGGTCCATTTTTTATGAATCTTTAAAGCAAAGTGATTCAAAGATTCAATCCATTACAATAACTCACAAACTCAGCCTGGCTGTTACTACCAAATAAAAAAAAATAACTCACTCACTCTGAGTCGAATCACTGAAAGTGAGAGTGATTATTCTCATCTCTATGCTGGACTGAACAATAGTTTCTTGTTAGTGATTTGTGTAGAAGCCCAAGCGGCTGAATTATTTCAAACGCTTGCCAAATAACTTTAGTTCAAAGTATCATCAAAGTATCACTCATAGCCTTTGTTTGTATCATTTCTTTTGTTTCTCAGCGTACAGATCTTTAACAAAATTATCTTTTATAAGAACTACACATGTTTAATTTGGTTTTCATTCGGTAGTAACGGCCAGGCCGTGTTGCTTTCGTTTAAATTTTAAAAAGATTTAATTTCTAATTCATCAATCTGCAAGGTGTTCAATCAATGTGAATGAGGTTTTTTCCGTAGAAATTTAATGAATGGGCCCCTAAAGTAAATTGTATCCCTTACTTAATGAAATTTGTCCTGAAAATCATAGAATAATTAGTTTTTGCTGAAAGATTTTGTTATAAAACGTGGAAAATTTTAAATTAATTGCTTCCCTGTTCTTAGCAGCATGATCAGGCATTCTATGTTAAAAAACAATGTGCTATCATATGATGCTATTACAACATAAATGTACAAAATAGTAAAAAAAATCACCTTGATCTTAAAGTTCACAGAGACTGCATATATGCTGCTAGAAACTAATGAAGTATTTATTAACAGTACAGAAAAAATCCATGCTATCATCTTCATGTTGCAAAAAAAAAATATTTTCTATTCTCTTGCTTCGCAGAAACAGGAACGGTAGGTGATGAATTTGATACTTCCCGAAATCGTGTAACCTTTGTTCAAAAGAACTTTAACCTTCGTTCAAAAAGGCTCCACAATTACACAGCACAAATGTGCAACTTAATCCCCATCCACCCTGCAAGTAGAGGTGGTAGATGAAAAGTCTTTTTCACGCTCGAAGTATCGGGTGCCCGTGTTTGTGCCAATTAGTTGTGCAATTCAGGAATTTGCAAACTTACACTTACTCCCTGGCAACCATTTGTTGCCAGCTTTTGCACCACGTCTTGCGTCGCTGCTTGCTCGTTTCACTAGCTCCTTGTAAGCCCTTGGCCTTACACAGGTGACGCTTTGGTGCGGTAAAATTGCAAAGTTTTGCACACGTGTTCAGCACACTGAAAGAGGATTTTGTCTCGATCGGGATGGTGTGCTAGGGAAAATAAGAAGCTTCACGAGGTTGTTAGTTTCTTGTGCGTTCGTTAAGGTAGCGCCATCGGTTCGGTTGCTAGCCGTATACGTTGTTGCTACCAAGCACGGCAGACACATACAAAACCCATCGCAAGGAAGAAACTGTGAACGGAATCGATAAATGTAATGTTTGGGCATGTAATCCCGAACTTTCCACTCATTGTCGCACTGTGATACGGCGCGGCACGAATTCCTGCCTAATACTTTAATCTTTCATTGTTCCTTGTGCAGTGGTGGCCGGTTTTGGGAAGATTGCATTTCACCTCGGTTGCTCGTTAGTGTTTCGGTTTTTGGGTGAAGTTGCGAGACGATAGTTGCATCCCGGGAATCATGCCTATTCAGCTTAAGCCTTTGCCAACCCGATGGCCAAGATCACGGGGGTCAATGTTGGTCTGAAATGGCTTAAGCAACAAGAACAAGACAAGTAGGGAAGGCATTGAAGGTTAGAGGGTAAATTTGGGCAATGTTTTCTCTCTAAGCCAAAGATTGAACTTTCTTTACAGCTCTAAGCTGCACTCTTCCCATTTTCTCCCTGGGGTCGAAAAGGTTGATCTTTGGGACAATTTATGGAACGGCTTTGCTTTGTTTTGTGGATGCATCGCGGCACTGGAAAGGAGTTCCGAAATCTCGATGTGCATGCATGCCTTGTGGTTCGTTTGGATTTCTCTTGTTTGTTCTCGCTAATCGTAGGTCGAAATCTAACCATTCGAAAAAGGACAAATGAAACAGCACACCTAATACGGTGTTTAGCAAGGGGTGTGTTTGTGTGCACCATTTTCCTCTTGCCTTACTCACACGCTTTGTACCGTGACTGTGTCATGGTGGCTTTATTTTGCACGTTCCTTTCGGTACGTGACTGTCCTAGACCGGATAGTTTGATAGTTTTAAAGCACGTATACACCAAATACACCAAAACCATTGATACACTAGAAACGCATGACTGCACATTCTGTAACTGATAACGATATTTATGTTTGTTTTGGGGTAAAAAATGTTGAAAATATTTAAGAAAGAAATAAGTAATGTGGCAAACTGTTAATGAATGAAACATGCAGCAGAGCGCAATTCAACTGAATTAGTGATTCTTTAGAGTATCTTAATAAATTATCTATTGTTCTGTGCTGGTGTTTAATGATTAATACTACAATTTTTAATAAACAAAAATCAAATATGATGTTATGTAATATTTCTCCATGCAGGGGTATCTTTTCTACTGTGTATTTGAGCAATATGTATTTTTTGCTCATTGATATAGATATGTTAAAATCTTAGTTCTTAATAGTTAA
>KB671682.1:35687-56804 GCA_000349105.1 Anopheles epiroticus
CGAGCAGCAGGCGAAGACCGCGAAGCGGTTAGAGCATCCGATAAGTAAGTATGTAAGTACTCATTTCTTAATTTATTTGTATGAAAATTCAACATTTGCTGTGTGGTTAGTAAAAGTGATATTTGTAAAAGTGATATTTGTAAAAGTGTTTGTGGTTGTAAATAACTAAGGTGTCTAAACCATAATAAAATAATTTTGAAAACAAAAATTAAGCAACAGTAGTCCCTTTCTAACAAAACATGAGGTATCAAGAGTGGTTCGAGGACAATATGACTTTAGTTTCAATATCCTAATAGGTAAGTTTACACGATACAATTGCTGCTCGAATTTTCACTGTCTACGATTCTCTTTTATAAATGAATGTGTGCATTTGAGCAGAGCTTGTGATTCTTTTTCGAG
Source organism: Anopheles epiroticus (assembly GCA_000349105.1). Classification (NCBI taxonomy): domain Eukaryota; kingdom Metazoa; phylum Arthropoda; class Insecta; order Diptera; family Culicidae; genus Anopheles; species Anopheles epiroticus. The sequence goes on from KB671682.1 coordinate 36,087, forward strand.
CAGAAAAGATTACCCGATATTGGCGGACAACACGAATCTCTTTTGCGAATTGTTATGGAGCAACCTTCATAGCTCACTTGATGCTTGTCAAAAAGATTCGTATCGTGTAAACACGAAACGGCTCGCGAATATTTTTTATTCAGCTGTTTGGGTATGGGTGAGATTCGCCATCAAAGAATCGTATCGTGTACGCGTACCTAATTAGAGTTGTCCCAAATTTACTCGTTACATCCCAGGATGCGCAAAATAATCCTTGTAATAAAATCTATTTTCTATCTTCAGTGTTTAGCTTCTTGTAATGTATATTGATCAATTAAGAATAATTATTGTGACAAAAACACTTTATCTGGAATTTTATTGTGTTTTCATACAAAATTTTGTAGTGTTTGAAGAGCACTTTCAATTGTTTGGAGTTCCATGTAAATAGAGCCACAATAGTGGTAAGATGTTAATGTTTTCTATCTTAAACGATTCATTATTTCTCATATTTTTGATTAAACGGTATGAGGCAAGTGTAAAAAGAGATTTGTTCCACAAAGAAACGAAGATGAAGAAAACAAAACGCTTAATGATTGATTTTAACTTGAATCAATTATTAGAGAATTTCAAACAAAAAGTGTTTTAGCACAAAACCAAGATGTAATATAAAGTGCCATGGCATTTGGATAGAGTTTTAGTACACCCGTACTCTAATGGGTAAAGAAAAAGAATCAATTTTGTCTGGTAGTAATTGTAAGCTATTTTACTTTCAGTTATGTTCATTTAAATGCACAATGTACTTATACTGAAACAGAGTAATTGCTCAAGTAAAAAAAATGACACTCAATCACATTCACCTCTTTCTTTCAAACAAAATGCTAAATAACTACAATTTAAAGACCAACAGATTTTCATTCCAAAAGCTTTAACCAATACTGTCAAGAAAATGGTAAGCACAACAACACACAGGCACCCACGCTGTCAAGATTGTAGCTGCCCTCTCGCTAAACTTTAGTTGAAATCAATCAATCATTGTCTTGGGACGGCTCTGGCTCGCAAACCCCCGCTTACTGCTGCTGCACCGGCTGACCAGCTGCATCTCACGGGACATAAAGTAAAATGACACGGATTACTACGCCACACACCTGCCCTGCTGGCACTGGAGTGCGCACTCGACCGTTAACAGCGAGTCGAGCGAAACTTATAATTGAAAGCGGAACGTGTCGGTCTGGCCAAATGCGTTGCCACGATCAGAGTTTATGGTGCAGCCGGGGCGCATTGCATCTGCTGCAGCAAGCTCTACGGTGGGTGCACTTTTTTTTACGATTCTTGGAAAACGATGAGAAATAGTTTGCTGCAATTGCTGCAAAAGGTATTTTCCAAACGACCGACCATTTGAACCGGTAAGAGGGACAATCGAAGGATTACTTCGTTACAGTACCCAACGCTGTTGATCGCTGTGTAGCAAATCCTTCTTTCTAAACCCACTTCTACGAACTACGGCGAAAAAACTTCCTCCAATCCTTGTCCGGCAAAGTCACCGGGAGTGGTTAGCATTTGCCGATTGGCTGAGGTCTGGATGTGTGTTTGTGTCTTTGTGTGTGTGCGCGTGTTTCCTGTACGCTTGGTTACCCGTGCCGGTTCGGATTCTGTGCCGTGCACGGTTGCTTAACTTGATAAACAAGATAAAAGTATAAACCTCTAAATAAGCTTTATAAATTAAACTTCCTTAATTTGAGGACAGGCCCGGCGGGCTTACCGTTCACGGGTGCCTGCGCTTTGCGCCCCGGATTGCTCTTTAAGGGAGCGCGGGGCAAGGTGAGATGACAAGCAAGGCAAAACGAAAAAAAAAAGGGAAAGCCCTTGGATAAGAGCTGGTGCAAAAAAGGCGAACGAGTACGGCGAGCTTCCGTGGGAGGATGTATTCTTGTGTCGTGTTTCAGTACGTATGGGTAGGTACTTTTGGCTTGCGAGCTCATCTTGGTTTCATTCGACTTCACCGCTGCCGCTGGAATCGGAATACGGCGTCTTACGCCTGAGAGCTCGCTGCCGTCAGCATCTTACCCTTGCGGTACTGTCACGACGAGCTAAAGTAGCTTGATAATGACCGGGAAGCAGATTTCGGAATGCCGGTCGCTTTGTGTCGCGCCAGCGCTTCTTTATGAAGCGCGATTATACGTAATAAGATCGCGTGTTTCGGTGTGTACGGTCGTTGCAGTAAGGAGTTCCTAGCACAACACGGCACAAAAAGGGCATACAATTTTCTGGCGTGCGGGCGCCGGATGGGGTTACGTAAAGACACGGGCTGAAATTTGTAAGCCAGTTCATAAGTCAAGTGGGAAATGTGAGTCTCCCGGTGTATGTAAGCCACGCCACTGGGACGGAGAGCTTTCGTGTGGAACATCTTATCAAATGCTCATTGTTTTGCGAAAAATGTTTGCTGGCTGTGGTTATATCATTTAATTGAGTTGGGTAAAGAGGAAATGATGGTTGATAAAGTATGTAAAATATTTTCGAAAGTGAAGAAAATTTGAAAGAATATAAAAGTAATGTTTCTTGGATTTGTATCTTGAGATATATACCGTGATAAGTACATAACAATAATTTGGAATATTACTGGCAGATGAGATATACTTTAACATTGATTATTGAAACGTGCAACTGTGAACATGCAATGTATAAAACGTAGTAAAGGTCAAACATAAATATTATTCTTAGTCTTTGTTACTTTTTACAGCTTGTTGTACATGGTTGAAACAGGATAACATTCCATGAACAGGAATCAATTTGCTTTAGGTTAAATTGTACGATGGTGGTGTTTCGGTTCTACATTATCTGAAAAGAGCAAATAAACTGTTGCTTTTTATTGATTGGATACGAGTTGAATGTTTAAGAAAAAGTTTACGAGAGTGCTTTATCTTTATCGAGTGTTCAAAACGTGGCTATGAATCACGATAATCTACGATGCAGCTATGAGTTTTCGGAACCGAACCCACGGATCCGAATAACTTCCAGGCACCTTTGCCTGAAGCGGTTCCGACTTTATCAAACCCACGGTTCCGTTTGAAGCCGCCTGGAGTCATCCGGAGTCGCCTGGAAACGTCCAGAGCCTCTAGTTGGCAGCCAGAGTCGCCCACAGTCATCGAAGCCGTTGAAATCGTCAGAGAAGTTTGGAGCGCCCCGAAATCATTTGGAACCGTCTTTACTGCTGAAGTATTCCGAGCTGCTGAAGCTATCAGAATCATCGAGGCTGAAATGATTTGAAATCCTGAAGCGATTCAAATATTTCATGGTACGGTACCATAAATTAAATTGATGTTCTATCAGATTTTTTGTATTTTTGTTCGGAAGTAGCTGTGAGATCAAATGGTTTTCAGAAAATGATTGTTCTATAACAATATTATAAAGTGCAACGGAGAAGGAAGGTACTTGTTGCTGGGCTACAATTGAAAACTTTCGATTTCCATATTTTTTGTCAGTTGTTGATATTACCGTACAGCAGTTTGGATGACTCCGAATGGTTCCGGATGGTTCCAAAGGCTCCAACGGATAAAATTACTCCAGATGGCTCCGGTTGCCAACTAGCGGCTCCTAATAGCTCTAAACTAAATGGCTGCAAACGGTTCTGACAGCTTCTACGGTTCCTGTTCCTTTACCTTTATTCCTTTAAAGGAGTACGTAGTAGAGGGTTTAAAAACGCGTCCTAATCGTCAGGCGTTCATCGACCAAAAGACCGGAATTACCGCGCTTCCTCTTCTCACTCCTTTTCTGCTGGTCATCCTCCTACCATGACGCGTTTATCTTAAGGTGTAGAGATCGTTCTGAGCTACCTCAACAGCTCCGATGACTCCAGAAGGCTCTGGTTTCCGACTAGAGGCACCGGACGTCCGGAACCAGACGGCTCCGACAGCTCCAACGGCTCCGGACTGCTTCGGCTACCGACTAACGGCTCCGGACTGCTTCGGAGCTCAAAGTATTGCACCTACGTTCCGGGTCATTTGGAAGCGATTTCAGTTTTCTGTCGAATTTACTCACTATCGAATGTCGAAGTTTTAAATCACTGTCAAGATGATCTATTTTTTAGTACGATTATGAAAAATGAGCTACAATAATGATAATTCTTAAAGGTATGCTACAAATTGCTCTAAAGAAAAAAAAAAAACCATTCACAAGTATAATCAGCTCTTCGAAAACATGTAAAATGCATTCAAAACATAAACCAGCTAATGTTGTTGTTAATTGCCGTTATAAAATTATTTATTGCTTTTTAATTCCTTCTCAAAATAAAAAACAAATTAATATACTTTTATACACATACAAAAAATCAGCCAAAATCACTTTAATTTGGAAGAAAACATGACGTTTAATAAATCATAAAAAATTATCCCTTTATCTTTTGCAATAAATGGTCCTTTTTAATGATGACTTCTTCAGTTTTGAAGACTCAGCAAGTTTAATTGACGAACCGATAACAATTACCTTATTTAAATATGCGACTCAATAAAACACAACAAATGAAGCTTTTTGATGTTCGTTTATCTAGGATAAAAATTTAGCTACATGAATATTTTGTTTTATTTTCTTTAAATTTAATATTTAACGAAACTGTTTTTAATTTTCACTCTCTATAAATGCTGCATTCCATTATAACAATATGTGTTTTGCTGTATTTTAAAAGCATTCAATCCCATTCAACTTTTAATTGATATTAATAATGTTATTGAATGCAGATTGTTCTACAAGACAGTGTCGAAACATTGGATTCGATAAGTTTTTGTTGAATGGAAAAAGCTGGCACGCTCGAATGAATCACTGTGGCGGAAATATAACAGCCGGCACGGTCGCTGTTACCAGTATGCCGGTTGCAAAAGTTTTCCCGATTGAGTTATTCATTTCGGCAAAGAAACTGCCTTTGATCGATAAGTGCGATTAGACTCGGTACATGCAAATATATTTCCCATCAGACGGGGTACGGGAGGGTGGGGGAGTGGGGGCGTCCATTTCCGATTGCGTAAGAGCGTAAAGGCCAACGGGCAGAAAATTCACCATCGTCAAAACGCTTGCAGTAAGACGTATTTGTTTGAAGTAACTTATCTGAATGAAAAGGCCAGCATTCGCAAGTGGCCCTGCTTGTTGGGCCCGAGCAAACCGAGTCCCGGAGTTGCACCGGTATCGTTCCGGCGTTTCCTCTGCTCGTTCTAGTCGAATTGAAAAGTTTCAATCTTTTGGAAAGTTCTATTTGATGTTTATTCGCTTGGTTGCTCTCTTGGCTGGGCGTGTACAGCGCTTGTTGCGATACCTAGACCAAATATTAATAAACTTCCCCATAAAAATGTAAATACCACACTGCGGGAGCTTTTACGTTCGTGCCTCCCACCACAGTTCGATCGCAAGCGTCGTCGCACGAGCATTACCAGGGCGAACCGCATTCGATGTTGGCCTGCGTCCAAGCATGCTAGAGCCTGCTGGAGTGTTTTTTGGTTTCGTGAAAAAGAAATGTTACCAGCTGGTGCAGTGCTTGAAGATGGCAGGAATGCACCGCCGCAGATGGACAGGGAATTGAAGTTTTCGAGTGCTTTAGTTGAAATATGGATTCTGCAGCTTAGAAAGTTTCGTCATTGCATTAGGGGGACAATTGGATTTGGAAAGCAATATTTATGTATTGAGTATAAGGGTTTGTGAGGTTTCTAAAGCTTACATCACTTCTTAATTACTTAATTTACTTCCATTGAGTATGTTACTTCATCAAAAATCGGCGTCTAAATTTGTTCCAAAAGATAGTTTAAGTAATTTTAAAAGCGATTTTTAAGCATTTTTCTTTTCAACTGTGTCAATTCTACCGTTCAAATTAAGTGAAGCTAAATTTGATAAAGTTTTTAAATTTTGTCATTAATTTACGCTTGTTTTATTTTTATTTATTATTTGTTTATTTTTTCAATATTTTTATTTATTTATGTTTTTTTTTTTTATTTATCTACTTATTTATTTACTTATTTATCTATTTATTTTAAATTATACAAGAATAATTTAAGTTTTCATTAGCATTAGAAAATTTCGAAAGTTGTTAAGAGCTGTGTAGAATAAAAAGCTAAACGAACTAAATAATTGGTTAATGGGGTAGGAAATAAATAAAGTAGGAGTTAAATTATAAGACTCATAAATTAAACAGTTCGAGCAACTATGATTCAAGGGTCTTGAATATAAACCATACAATTGAGTAAACACATAAATAATTGAATGATTACATGAAATAAAGAACACGAAGGTAAATGGCAACAATATAAAGGAGACACGAGAAAAAAAGCTGAAAGAAAAAGAAAAAAATAATTGAAATAAATAATATTTTCAGTTTCTTAAACTCCCAATGACGGCACTAAACATTTTGCGTGTAACCATGCGTATACGTATGGTGCCGAAAAGTGCCAAGAGTTTTTACCTTTATTATTTTTGTAATATCACAGAAACCTGAAAGTAATAACATTGATTGAATAAAATTGATGAATTGAACTTAGGTAACATGTCCAACTAGAATAAATGAGGCTTAAATTGTCCAGAAAGAAAAAGTATAGCGAGAAGCACTGTGAGCATCATTAGCTCAGTTGCATTGTACAAATGCTGTTAGGGTTGTTCTTTGATTGTTTTCCCGTGGATTTAAGCTTCTCGCTGAAGTATCCATCGATTGCTCTGCCTCACTGTAATGCAATTCCTGTAATTGAGTCCTACTTTCCGTACCCGCGCAACTCTCAGTATCTTTATTCGGTCGTCTGTGCGGCATTCGTGCTCCCGTACACCGTACTCCATATTGTTCGTAATAAAGCGTCCCGATGCGGCGGCTTCCGGCCGCTCAGGAAACTCAACGGTCGGTCCAGTGGTGGCTCAAACGCTGCCGAACAGAAATTTTCTATTGCATTTCGCTGTTGTCAATATCATTTGTGGATCGCTTCATTTTACGTTGATAGAGAATGAATTTCCACGGCGCTGGTTTGTGTTGCCTTTCGACATTCGACAGTTGCCTTTCGATTGGTTGGTACAGGACTAGAGTAGGATGCTTTCTAGAGCGCGCAGGGCTTATCGGATGTACTGGCAATGCCAGCAAAAGCCCCCGAAAGTGGAAGGGGAAAGCAGTGGAGCAATTTCATTTTGAGATCGTAAATTAGTTGCGTCGCTTGCTTCTAATGAGCATCGTACAGTCTTTTTCTTAAGAGTGTGTCCCCTCTGCTGAAGACATTAGTTTCGAAAGGATTCCACCGCTGCCAAGTGCGGTGTGTGCATCTTTGCAGCATCCCGTGTGTCTAGCGCGATAACTGAACTGTAAAATTGCTTCATATCTCTTTGTGGGTTTTCCTGCAGTGGTACAGTATGGCAGCGGCTGCGGTAGAGCAACCATAATCGATCGCATTTGTGGAAAGTCCCGGGCCCATCCGAACGGCGCGACCAGCCAAATGCACCTCAAATCGGTGTAATATCAATTCCGCATTACAATAACTCAATTTGTTATCCTCTGTTCGGGGCTGGTGCAGTCGCAGTTCGGGTTCGGGAAAGGGATTTAGTTCGACCTCACCGGTTGTGAGCATATGTTTTCAGTCGTTTCGGCAAGGATGCCAGTCCCCGAGTCAAGCATTACACTCGTACCAAGAGACTCGTTCATACGCGTGCATACATTTATGCCATATGACGAGAGCAAGTCGTTTGAAAGTTGCATCTGCTTACGAACCAGCAGATAGTACGCTCGCTGTGTGTGCGGTTTGTAGTTGTGCTGCAAGGTGCGAGATAAAAATGGCGACCTATCTTCCCGATCCGAACCCACTGCAATCCACCTATACCTGTAATATGTTAGAAAAATAATGGAAAATCTCTGCTACATGCGGTTGGAAAATCCTAGGTATTGGTATATTCCAATCCTCTCCAATTCTCTATCGAGCAGCAGCGAATTGAATCCACTAATGTACGACATTCGGTGCGCCACGTGCGCGTAATAAATTTGGTGAATCGTACTCGTCGAATAAATCACTCAAAATTCCTTCTCCCATCCAATCATTCGGTTGAGGGAATAATTGGATTTCGCTCATGGAAGAGCATGCTAACGAGTGTTGGGGGTTTGAGTTGGGGCGCGGAGAGCTCACAGACTCACGGCGAGCCGTACGCACCTACATTGTGTATCGAGCGGATGGTGGAGCCACTTCGTTGCTTGCTGGTTTAAGGGGCTTCTGAGTGTTAGAATTATTTATTGATGCTGCATGTGTTTATAGCTTTTAGCATGGTTGAGTAGAAATTTTCCAAATTTGAATATTATTGAAAGTAAAGAATATAATAAGGGCATTTCTCGGGCAATTAAATGCTCCGTTTTTATTTTGTAAACATTTATTCCTCCATCATTTGCACCTTTATTTTAATACAGCGAAACTGTTAGCGAAGCCATATCAGCAAAAAGCTTTACAAAGCCTTTTTCATTGTAGTTCAAGAATTTCACTTTTGAATGACATTTGGCTCAAATTTCGAACAGCTTCATATTATGAACTTTATTTATGATTATATTGGTTTGGTTTAATATAAACTTTAGCAAAAATGCTTTAAATTCTAAAAGGGTGCCATGAAGAGCTGGTAAGCACTATATTAAAGTTGTTTCCTATTTTTGAATCCTTGTTGTGTGATATGTTCGTTAATAATTAGAGATATCGCCTGTCAAACATTATACTACATGAAGGATCTTGTTCTAAGTCTTGTTTTAAGTCGAAATTTTTTTAATATAGTAATATATTAATAAATGAGTTGAAATTTCCATAACTGAAATGGAAGTAATAAATTAATGATAATTTACATCATTCAATTGTATAGTAAATTAATAAATTAAACTCTCATTCATTTTATAAATCGGATATGATGATTTTAATAGTTAAACAATGAAAGTTTTCAGGCCAGTTCGGAATTGTAACGGAAAATGACGTGATTCTATCAAAAAACCCCGACGTGGTATCGAATCCGTCTGGGACTGTTGCCAACCAAGGTTCTCGCCATTAAATATCCTGCTACGGTTGCGCTAAGTCACTGCCCTCCATACTCAGGTTTGACTATCTTGCTAAGGGTATTGCATAGCCTTACTACTACTTACTGTTACTTACTTACTAATTACTGTTTTCCTACCCAATATTTAATGAATAAGAATTATTGATCCCTTTAACTTATTTTTATTGATTTGTTTTCATTTCAAGGGTTATGGCTTTATCAAAAAATTACATGCAAGACATGCATTTATGGTTCGTAATTTGAATTCGAATTGCATCATGGCGATATTAAATTAATACGGCTACTCTGTTTTTAATAGCTAAACATGTGAAAAAAATCTCACAATCATTTGGTTGCACCGCTCACTAGATAAGCATCTATGGAAAGTTTATGAAGAACGCTGTGGTAGATGAGAAATTTTCTGCCAAAAATCGTCTTTTGCTCTACGAAGGAAAGTAGCTTACGTTTAGGATCGGTAGCTTTTAATTTACAGTTTCTCTTTTCAGATTTACTGAATTTTTTGTCGAATTATTTTAACATCAAATATTCTTACTATAAATATGAAAGTAACTACTTATCACACGCACATAATTTATATCATCTTCATCACTTTTTTTTACGAAATCATAGATAGATTGTTAAGCTTCAATAGACCAAACGAATTTAAAAAATGGTGGGTTAATTTACCCAGAGTGTAGAAAAACAACAAACTACTGTTAAATTGAAACCAATCCCTCCCATACATTTAGCCTCATGATGTTTCGTTTTTACCTTCTGTTACATCTCCATTTTGCTTCCGAAAACTAAATTCAACCAGTCAGCTAATAGAATAATCTTCACCCTATTCCTTCGCTGACGCTGGTCCTGGAAAACCAAACTCGTTGCCTTCTGCAATCGATTTCCCGTTACCTCGTTTAGCCTTTTTGGCTACTTGTTTCGCTCAATAATTCAACAATGCCAATTTAATAGTGTCCATAAAATCGACACCTTTTCGTGAAAAGTGTTTTCACCGTCTGTTCGTGACCCGGTTGCTTTTCGCCGAAAGAATGAATGTGGACGCGTAACTTTCGGTGCCGGTCCGGTTTATCTTCCCCCGCCCGCACCCGGCGGGTGATGGCAGGATTTAAATAATTCAACATCGGCAAAAGGATAACGATCAAACGTGAAACGGCAACGGCGTTTCCTGATGGGTGATTGAACCGTGCTCAACCGTCTTCAAGGGTATTGGTTTTAAGAGGTGTGGGGAGAAGGGTAGGGGAAGAGGCGTTTTCCCCTGCTGCTCTCGATCGGAAGCTGTGCCATGAAACATTTAAGATGAAAATGTTCGAACGCGGCCGGAACGCGCTGACCAAACGTGACACTTCAGGATGGCTGCGTTTGGTGTATGTTTGACCCGTTTGAGAAAAAAAAACGCACGCTGTTATGTGAAGGTGAACATGGGCGCAAGGTGTGTGAGATTGTGGGGGTGAAAGATACGGCGTGGGTGGTTGCGTCCCGTACTCGGTGCGTGCGTGTTTCCATCAGACGGAACCGTAATAAGCTTACGGAAGGATTTTTACATTTACGGTTGGCAATCGGATTGAAAATTGGACGGGAAAGGAACTGAAATGCTCGCAAGCTGTGTGCGAGCGTGTGTGTGTTTGATTTTCTTTCTGAAGAATTTCGTTGGGCTGTCCGGTGGCAGTATCACAAAAACCGAACCAATCGGAAAGGTATCGTGAGCCACAAAAGCGTGGTGAAAAATTGACACAACCAGGTACTGGAAATTAAGAAATGCAAGGAAGCTCGGAAAAAATATAGGTTTCCGACGAACCGTAAACATACGTATACGAATGGTGGAAATCGTTTCGACCAGAAAGGGAGGATCGCCAGATTCGGGGATAATAATCGTAAATTGACAATAATACGATTTTGATTCCGATCGATTCTGTTTGCTCCAACGCGGTTGGGTGTTTGAATGGAAAACGGGGATGTGTGGGTGGTGTTTGGGATCGGCATGGGTTTTTCTATTTCTGTGCTGAATTCTTCGGAGAACTTCCATTGAAGAAAAACTTCCAAAAAACGGAGCACTTCCATTGAAGAGCCCATTGACCAAACTTTATTTTGGGAGCGAAGTCTTGAACTTCACTGTGTTATGAGTTGAAAATAGGTTTTGATATTGAAGTGAATGATATTGAGTTTTAGCATTGAAGCATCTTGAACAAATGTCTAAATATAGACGTACTATGATTAGTTATCACACACGGGATATTTTTTATCTTCCTACTGAATGGTTCATAGTTAGCATGGAAATTGAAGAAGCTTATTATTTGGTTGTAACAACCGGTGTAAAGATGATAGAGTTGGATAAAAACATCTCCGCAAGCTGTGAAAAGTACGGATAAACCGGATTATTAGTTATGTAAAGCAGAGCGGAATACAAAATCTGGATGCTATCGACAGGCATGTAACGAATGATTTCGATTTCTGCCAAAACTCTGGAATAGTTTACCGTATCTTTTTTTGGTTTTCTGTTCTTTTTCGTGAAAATAACGATATGTATGACCTTGATTTGGACCCAGGAATCTTCAGGTCCACTAAAGACTTAAAACTTTAATGTTAAAAGTTATCTTATGAGCAATACGGTCTGGCCGTTACTACCGAACAAAGTTACCTTATTTTCGCTTCTAAAACACCACCTTATAACCACAATGTTTATGTTAAAATGACTAAAAACTATGGTTACGTGATCTTTTTGAAGTCAACTAGACTTTAGAGGTTACTCATAACCAACATCCAAAATAATCCAAAGTGGACCGAAAAAAACTGATCCAACCACTTGATGTAAGCATTCACAAATCTCTCAAAGATCCAATGCAAAAGAATGGTGTAAATGAAAAAAAAAACATCATTAAAGAATGTTACAAAATCAGGATAATTTAGGAAATCTACTATTTCAGACGACTTCCAATGGGTTATTAACATGCTGGATGGAAGAGAAATAAAACTGATTTACGAAAAAAGAAAATTACAGAAAGTGCAGATAGGTGAAGAATTGCCTATAATATCAGTGATAATAATAGTGATGATAAATGATTCAATGGTTTACTTAGGCGCGGGTCTATGAAAATGTTGCGGAAACATTTGTTGCCAAATTGTATGGACTGTCACTTTTTGTTGCCTGTACATTTTTTGTTGCATGAGAAACAAATTGATTTGTTTCATGTTTATTTGTTGCGGGAACATTTTCAAATTATAGCAATTCAAGTTAAAAATAGTTAAAAAGAGAAATATCACGGCGTGTTCCCGCAACAAATGTTGCCGCAACATTTTCATAGACCCGCGCCTTAGGAATCTCTTTTGCAATTGTAAAACAACGATTTAAAATGCTGGAAATTATTGTTGTGCTAAATATTTAGAGCCAATAACACAAAACACAAAATAAATCATTTCCGTAGGAACACATTGGAAGATCGCATTAACTCTATTCTCTTAAGTTTTTCTGAACAATCATTAATAATTTAAAATGCCTTACCCATTGTTTCAGGCAACGATATCATTTTTCAACGCTTTTTCATCCTTATTTTGTGTTTTTTTAACTGGTATGAAAAGCTCTTGGTGCAACAAACAAAAGCAACCAATTGTTTTAATTAAGCAGAAATTACCATTCCAATTAAATCTTTGCCGGCATAAAGCAGCAGAGCAGTCAGTACCTACAAAGACCAATAATAACCGGTTGATATTTTCATGGAAAACAATATTGACGTGTAACAGTAGCAGAACATCATCTGACTATCGACATAATAAGTAAAAATAATTCGTGCTAGGTATGTAAAGAATAAAAACAATGTATAATATGGCAAAAAAGTGTAATAGGGGTTTATTTATGGGATTTTTTTCAATCTAGATAATGTATTTTGTTGGATGAGCAGCTAGGTACAATCCTTTTAGAATAGTCGCTATGCAAAAACCCCTTTAATTAAGTTCGGAAACCTTCGCGTTAGACCTTTCCACTCCCGTTTCCGTTCACGGGACGCCACGAAATAGAGACACAATGTGAAACTTTACATTTTCACCTGCCTTAAACCACCAATTTCCGCCCGAGCGGGAAATGCAAATCCGCTTAAAGGCAGTGCGTACAAATCTAATCAGCTCAGATATATATTCCGTAAATGAATGATGACCCTTTCGGCGATGGAAAACCGCACACTGATCAATCCTTAATCATGGCATTGGGGCCTAAAATAAAATGTATTACATACGCACTGGTTTCGCAAACCACCGAGCCCGGCTAGGTAACCCATTTTTCAGCACCACAGGTAATGTAGGTCTGTATTCTATGTAGTGTGCCGGTGTGCGCTATCGAGTGGTCAGTTCGGGTGTTTTTGTGAAGGATCTGTCGAAGCTACTCTAGCAGTGCTATGGCTAGGAATGTTCTTGAGCTCCGGTCGAAAGCGGTTTAGAGTGATGGTGAGTAAAATGATTACAAAAAAAAAAAAGACACAATACCCAACCCCCAAAACCAGCCAGCCAACCGATTTCGAGATTAAATACACGCTCAATTTCAAAGGGTATGGTCGAAATGAGCTTTTCCATTCAGGCGCACAGAGAGCGCGTAGAGGAACGCTCGAACAAAACGGTCGGTGAAGGTAAATCCCGTATAGCGTGCTTTTCCGCGATCGGTGGTGGAAAAACGCTAAACGAGATGAGCTCCGATTTTGTGGCTCGAGCACCGGGTTCGGGCCAGGCTTTGGTAGATTGGAAGATTAAATCGCTTTTAAAACCCGGCTCATAACTAACGAGCAGCAGTCGTGGCTCTAGCCGGTTGGCATCGGTTGTGAAATGAGTTTAATGATGTTCCAGCTTATTTATGCCCTCGAAATGATACTAGGCACCATACGCGACGTATGGCTGAGGCTGGAGTAGGTAGTGCCAAAGCGCACTGTTTCGTACGATCGGGCGCGTCCGGAATGAACGAACCCGGGACCCTTTAATCATGGTTAAATCTGTTTACTCGATTACTCGGTTGTACGAGTCTGCGACCGGGGTTGTTTGTTGCCAGGACGGAGAGTCTAGGTGGCGATGGGAAGGACCTGTGAGCCAATAAGGTCAGAGGATAGTTTCCACACACAAGTATCGTGCTGTTTGGGGATGGCTCATTGATGAACTGAGAACAATACGGGTGAGTGCATCGGAAAAGCGTGACGATGATTGATGATGATGCTGAGGACGGGTGATGAAGTAAAGCGTATTACTGAGAAGGGTGATGTTCCGCGATCCCAGCGTGTTTGTCTTTCATGAATTTGGGTGTTTGGTTTGAAGAATGATGCCTTTGTTTATTGTCGTGGGATAAGTGGAGATTTCATACGAATTTCGTTAAATAGTAACAGGAAAATCGTTTTGCTTAAAACATTCATTACATGCATTTGAACTATTTCTTGAAGTCGCAAATTATGCCTTTTGCCACGTACAAATATCCAGTCTCTTTTTATAGACTATTATATCATCAATAGAACAGATGGGCACATTTCTTTGAACACACTACAACGTGAAAGGTTTTTAGTTCTCCATACAGATTTTATTGAGACAAAGCAAAAAATTGCTATTCATTTGAATAATTCCCTCAAACATGTGTGATGATTAAAACCCACTAAATGAAGAATGCAGTTCACTGTGTAAAGATCCTTTATAATTAAATTGTTCAGTACTTACATTACCTGAATTATGTTTTTGAGAATGTTTAGCTTTTATGATGCAATTTGAAGTTTTTCTTTACTTTCCTGCATTGTCACGAATTCTTTCGCACAATGGATGAATTGTTGGAATGTAGGAATATTTCCTTGAAAAATTACCGATTGTTCTTTGTCAAATTTTCATTGTTCAACTATCACGTAATTTTATACACTCTCTCTAATTATTTCCAGAAATTGTGTAATTATTAGCATAGTTAATAAGTTAATTAATATTTTTATTATCCTTGATTATATGTTATACAATTAGAATTTTGATTAATTTCGTATTTAGCAGGTTCGTTACACAGCGCAATAAATCTTACATCACATACATCACGAAAAAGTTTCATGTATAACAGTTTGCTGTGCTTGTTGAGTTTTCTGCAGGGAAAAAATACTTATTACAGGGGTCTTCGCCTGCTGCAACCAACTCCGAAACCGGTCTCGTGCCGTTGTCTGCCAATCCGTTATTCCGGCTTTGATGGCGGACGCATCAACGCCATCCTCACATCTCAGCCCTAGCTGAGCTACTACGCCTCCTCTATCCATGTGCACGGCCTAAGAGGACTTTACGGGCTGGGTCGTCCGGGTCCATGCGTATAACATGGCCAGCCCACCGGAGCCGAGCGAACTTAATCCGCTGCACAACAGTAAGGGCGTTATACAGCTCGTACAGCTTGTCCTTATATCGGATCCTCCATTGTCCCTCCTCAAGTATGGGGCCAACAATCCACCTGAGCATCTTCCTCTTTGACAAACTTGAATAGCTTTTCTCCGTAGGAGTATGTTGCTGGGCGAGCCAAGCATGTTAATAGTAGCTATTGCGAAATGGTCAATAATGCGATACTTTCTATATCTCGATGTATCTGTAGGTCTTATGTCGTACATCCTGAAAACCGCAGGGATAAATAGTTAATGAAGCCCCGTTTATGATATTTTTGGGCTTATAAATAATAGCGATATAGCGTATTCATAATAAATTCCAAAATTCATGTTTCTTAAAAAAAGAAATTCAAAACTAGAAGTTGCATGGCTCTCTGTTTGTCACTTACGTGCTAAATTAATATATGCTGGACAAAGCAAAGCCACAGAGAACCCCGATGGCCACAGGTCTTAGGTGAAGAATGCGCAAAGCAGCGACCCGCGTCAGTTTCGCTAGTAAAACTTTTGTTATTAATTGAAAAAATGTGCTTACCGACAATGGTTAGTACTTCTAAGGTACAACATGAACAAATTAAGTTCAGTAAGTAGCTATGTGCCTATAGCTAAAATGCTCTTCATTTTGCTGAAGTCAGCAGGTACTGTGTGTGTCTAAAGCGGTTGCTTCGAAAGATATTTTTCTTGTACTCAACACCACTTATTATTGAAATTTTATTCACATATTTAGAAAATGAAATAAAAATATATAAATAAAAAAAAAAGTGATTTCACAAGCATATCAATCGGTGGACATTATATTCAATACCAATGCCGAACAAAGAATGAGTGTTACGAAAGATTATGAAAGGCTACTCTAAATTTAGGAAATAAAAAAAAATCACGTTAAAAATAATAAAACGCATTATCATTGTTTAAACAATAAAAAAGGCAGTATATTATTCATTACATCAGCAATTGAAAAAGTGTGTTTCTTCTGAATGATCGCAAGCAGGAAGGAGCGTTGAACCTTGCTAAAACTTAAAGAAGAAAACAAGAAGCATTTAAAGTTAAATTATTTTAAAATAGGAAGCTAATTCATTCTATTGAAGATAAAGAAGTTAATTATTGAAAACTATTCCAATTGTTCACTATTTATTTGTAAAGAAATTTTGATATATTTTCGAAAAATGAACATGAAAAATAAATTACTAGAGCTAGAATCCGTGATTTATAATCCGTGATTTATTTGTAAATCGTTTTATAAAACCTACAACACATCATACACAAACCTACAACACCAATCCTTATTGGGTTTTCAATGTTTCTTTCGTTATTAAGCAAATCAACAAAAATTATTATCTCAACCGCACACTGCCGATGCAATCTTGTAAAGCGATACACTTCTAAGAATCTCATGAGCGCCTATTTTATCTACATGTCGTGAATGGCATGATAAAAGTTTGATTGGCCATCGGGCATCCCTATCCGAAATTAATGCAACCGGTGCAAATGCATCGGAAAGCTTTAGACAGAATGCCATTCCATCCGTTGCAGCATCTGTCGGGCACATGCTCGGGAGCCGAACTCGAGCAAATTAATTGAGGTAATGTGTTGCCCTGCAGTCAGCCATGGTGCCGAGATTGAACTACATCTGCAATCTGCACGATGCAATCTGGAGCAGCAATACAGCAGCTGAAGTAATTGCTCGCTGCATATGCAACTGTCGGCAGGAAGGGCACACTGCATTCCGGAACACTCTCAAGGAATGTGCAGCTGTAATGGGTGAAGGCATCGATACAATGCTTAATGTACACCAGCGGCATTCGTGCATACCGATCGATCGTACGCCAAACGGATAAACGCAGCAGACTGAACCTTAACCCTGGTCGTTTCCGTGCAAGGACTCTTCATTTCGTTCATCCACCTCGGCATGAAAAGGGCGTGAATTTTATTGAGAGCAGCGTGTGAGGCATCTGCTAGTGTGGCTGTGGGCAAGGATTTGCATGTGCTTGTTGCATTTTCCAACAAGCTGGCGTCATAAGTGACCTTTACTTGCCGAAGAGTCTCGCGTCAGTCCGGTGTTTGCGAAACGTTGGCGTGCGTTTAGTACACGAATCGTTCTGTTCTTTTACTGATTGCCTGCAGCAACTGGCTAATCTACACCCATCATCATCATAGATTTCCAACGGCTTGGCACCGGCTCTATGGTTTCTAAAAAGCCAATGCTGCAATGCACCAAAGGGGAAAACATAGCAGGATAGAAAGTGTGATGAAGAACTGTGTTATTAAAAACGAAATCAGTTCACCGAATGGGTCTGCACAGCAAGCAAGGGGAGCATGGAAAAATATGCAAAACGTGTTTTAGCAAGAACAGCCAAGCCAGGGGGATTTGCTTTTTGGGATGGCATATTGGAAAGTGGAAGCTTATCGATATTTGCTGGACGGATTAGATGCGTCTGATCCCGTCGTCTCGGGGAAAGACAGTGAAGATATTTTGCGAAACGGAAAAAAGTATGTGAAAGAAAAACTTTGAGTATGATTTTTTGCCGTTCTGGCCATTATAAAGGTGGATTTAAAATTCACGGTGTAAAAGGTCAATATTAAAGAATCGATGCAAAGAGCTAGGGCAAAGGTGAATAGAGATAGTTAGATGTTTTTATACATAATGCAATGCTGAACATTACATATATTTTGCATGTAGCGATTTAACATCCTTTTGTAAAATCTTCTTTTCTTGCTTTTTGTGTTGTTGAAGGCCACTCGTAAGATTGTTTATTATTTTTTTTTTTCGTACTGTACTGTACTGTACTATTGTGTAACTAAGTATACCAGTCCATATCAAGTGACAAAATATAAATCTTCTTTTGTTTGTTATATTGGGGCGTTTTGATATATTTCCTTATTTCTAAACATTTTACATTGGGCGGTTCGGTGGTCTCCTGAGTAGCGGCGTAGGCCTGTTTCATCCGATCGGGCCCGACGTTGCATCGAATCCCATTCGAACCGCTGCAGCTCCTCATTCGTAGGATGGACTATCCTGCTATACGTATACTATGTCACATACGCAGGATTAACTATCTTGATATTGATGGGTACATTATGTCACAGAAAGAGCCAAAACACATTAGTGGTCTGGTTAGGCCTTGACCTTACAAAGTTTGTTGTGGCACCCAAGAAGAAGAAGAAGAAACTTTTTTTATTAACAACCCAGTTTTTTTGTTCTTAATAACTTGTATATAATTTGCAAAATATTCCATTTATTTATAGTTTTTAGTTGATATTTTTCAAAAAATTTACGGTTTATTTTATCGCTAAGTTTAATGTTTCGTATACCTATCGTTCTATGTGTGATATCTATTTACTTTTTCAATCTTTTTCTTTAATCCCTTAAAAGTTTTGCCCTTGGCTCACTCGAGCTGGAGAAGTGCTTTTGTACTGTCCTGTCTGAGCGTGGCTCTGGTAGTTTTATCATCCTCCGTTTTGTTCCTGCATTAGCTACCCAGCGCATGTGTGGAGTTCAACTGTTTCGTAAACGCTTTTGTACAAGTTTCAACATGTTTGTTAATAAATTTCCTAATAAATTAAAGTTGAATGTTTTTTAAAAATACTTTTTGTTTCCACTGTTTCCACTGACCATGTGCTGTGCAAAACTAAAAACAAACACTGTGATAATTTCTTGCCTGTTGATTAGTAACGCTTTACTGCCAACCGAGGGTTAGTGAAGTCTTAATTCTTCTAGATCTTTGGATTAACCTAGTGTTTCTATCGTAATTCTTAGCTTTTCTCTATTACTGCTCATGCATTTTCAAGCATTTATCACTTACTAATTCATATTCATGTTACCACGAATTTTGCATAATAAAACAAAGTTACATGGTATTTCTAGTTTAGTTTAATTTAGTTTACTTTAGTTTAGTTTATTAAAATTAACGGACCGCATGGCCCAATCAATATCATAAAGTAGAAACATACACTACGATGTAATACATAAAATTACAAAACACAAATCACGGAATAATACGTCTCGTATGGTGTTTAGGAGAGTTGTCAGCTCCTCCGTCTATAAACCGGTTTCGAACACCTCACCCGTTTCGTTGAGTAGGTGGCACATACGTAATAGAGGGTTGCGAGACCCAAAGGAGGTCCGAAGAGTCGGCACGTGTAGCATTGTTCGAGATCGAAGCGCTCTGGCAGGCACATACAGCCCCACCGATGAGTGTAGGACTAGACAGTCGATGGCCCCGTTGTGGAGCCTAGCGATGAAAGAAAGTCTAGCATGTTGGACACGGTCGCTAAAAACGCTAAGGTCGGCAACCCGAGGAAGAAGCACCTGGTCCTATAGTCTATCTGGCCATCCCAAGAACGGAGCGAAGCACGTTGCTCTGCGTTGAATGGATTCGAGCCGTGCCAAGGCCCAAGTCGAGGATGGCCACCACACGATGCTGGCGTACTCTATTAGCGATCGAACCAACGAGCAGAACAGCGTTGTGCAGAGGGGATCGTGAAGCTCCTTTGTCATGCTGATGACCAATCCGACGAGTTGGCTGTACCTTGCTACGATGTCGTCAAGCTGCTGCACGAAGGACAGCCTGGCGTCGATGATTACCCCTAAATCTTTCACAGACTGTTTCCTTGTAATGATGCGTTCATTCAATACATAGTCGAAAAGAGAAGGGGTTCGTGTCCGGCTGAGGGTCATGGTGACGCATTTATCGATGCATAGCTTTAAGGCGTTGCGCTTGCACCAGGAATCAAACACGCTCAGTGTGGCTTGGAGATGATGATGGTCTTCCGGCCTGCGAATTACGCAGAAGATTTTGGCATCATCCGCATAGAACAAAAAGTTGCCATCTGGAAGCACTAAGCACAGGTCGTTGATGTACAGCAGGAACAACAATGGTCCAAGATTACTGCCTTGTGGGACACCGGAGATTGCTTGGAGGAATCTCGAGACATGTGAACTCAGCCGTACAGCAGTATCGACGATCAACCAAATACGAACGCAACCATGTCATCAAGGGCATTGGTGTACCGAGTCTGCTTCCATATCGTTATAAGTAACATCAACTTGGAAGCCGGTGTCAAGTGATGCGTAACAGTTTTTTATAAACTGCAGTAGATTAGATGTTGTGGATCTTTTAGGAACGAACCCATGCTGATTATCGCTGATGTAGTTACGTGCAGAGACTAACGGCGGCTCGTAGACTAACAGCTCAAACACCTTTACAGTGGCACACAACGAAGTAATACCGCGATAGTTGGATGGTTCATTTTTGCAGCCCTTCTTGCGAAGATATTATATATATGCAGCCCTTCTTGCGAAGACGATGCGAAGATATTTCTTCCGATCCGCAGTCCAGCCGACCAGATGTGCCTTCAAGCAGCA